>CAJNSZ010000071.1:171647-220425 GCA_905329745.1 Rotaria sp. Silwood2 | reverse complement strand
AAACAACTTAACATAAATTAATTTACTCTCTAAACATCATTACTTCATAAAACTTATCTTAATCAAATTTCATAACTCGAGATAATTTCTTAGCAGGACTCTTCGAGATTCATAATCGATTATAATTATTATCAAAATTTTTCGTATTTTATTTCAATAAATTGCTTATACAAACAAACAAGGATTAGTTTAAAACAGCAATATTATCTATTAAAAATTGTGCATTCGTCCCATTAATTACAAATTCTAAGCCAACAATAGGATGTAACAATGGTAGTGAAATTGTTTGCACAGCAGTTACATATTTTTCAGAACTTATTTTAAAAACTTGCTTAGTAAGAGCGGGAAGTACATGTACGATAAATGAATCATATGTTTCATTTTCATACATTAGTATAACTGATAAATTATCAACTAGTCCATCAGGCGTACGACCAATCATAAATCTTATTTTAGATCCATTTAGTGCATTTTGCAAATGAATTGTATATTTACTAATTGAATTTTCAATTGGTTGTAAGAGCAACATAGTTGAACGATAAAGTTCTACATAAACCGAACTCCATAATAATAAATTAGTAACATTAATTTTAGAATCAATTATTGTTCCTACATTAACATCATAATTCTCAAAATCAGCAATAACTATTTCATTTGAATCTTGAAACGTCGATATATAATTCGTATAAGGTAAATACGATAATCCTGAACGATAATCTTCAAATAAAAGACGATAATGTGTTTGATTTTTTAAAACAATATTCATCAACGCAGATATATATATTTTAGACATATGTTGTTGTTCTTCCATTGTCATTATTGGACGAACATTCATAAATTGACTTGCACCAGGAGCTAGATCATATCTTCCCCACTGTGTATTAAATTGTCCATGATTTGCTTGATGTACATATAATGAAGCTTTAAAATTATAGTTCATAGTATTTGATGTAAATTTTAAATTTGTTAATTTTGATTGGAATACAAATGATGATACATCCCCATCATATATTCCATGAATAGCAAACATAGTTACATCATACAATTGAAGACTACGTCCTAATGGCATATAACCATCATCTGTACCACCAATTGAAAATAAAGCTTTTATTCCAAAATTATAATTGTTAAATAAAACATCTGTAGGATAATCAGGTAAAACATTTAATTTATTGAATAGATATGCAATAATAATTGCTTCACCACCACATGAATGACCCATTAAACCAATATTTGATAAATCAAATTTATTATAAAATTTATTTGTTTCCTGTTCATTCCATAATCGAAATTGTCGAAGTGTTTCTAATAAAATAATTGCCCGCGCAATAAATTCTGGTGCATTACTCGAACCAAAACTATACTTTTTTATTTTTGATATTTTTCCATATTCTGCTGAAAAAACAAGTGGTGAATGATTTAAATAATTTTCATCAACTGATACAGCAATAAAACCTTGACTGGCTAACATTTTACCCAAATATTCATATCCAGCTTCACTTGGTACTGTCGATAGATGATTTCCATGTACCATAAGAACTATAGGATATGGACCAGTATTATTTATTGGATACCATATTCTACCGTTAAGAGGAAGAGCAGATTCATTATATTTAAATACTTTTTGATTAAATGATGATAGTTTAATAATTGAAGACAAATCAATTGTCGGTGTTTTGATTGATGCTTTTATTCCATAATCAATTCGTTCATCAAAACCACTTCCATATGTAAGAAATGAATAAGAATAATTCCCATTTAACGATGGATCATTTGTTATATTATGTGGAAATCTTTCTGATGGTATCATAACATCTATTTTTATATTATAGCCATCTATTAAATAAAACCATAGAATAAGAATAACTCCTATACATCCAACCACAGATAATAGACAAGAAATAATTTTTAATAATTTTGATCGATAAAGAATCGTTGCTGTAATACCACCAATAAATAATGTAAAACCTAATGAAAGTGCAAATCCCAATAAAAAACCAACAAATTCACTATCTGATATCATTGCGGTTTTTAACATAAATAGTGGACATATTATAAAACTTCCAATAAATAATGAAACTATGCTAGAAGATAATTGTTGACGAATAAAAAAACATTTGCTCCATATAAAATTAATAACCATAATTAACACATATATCATAAGAGCTAAGGTACTAATAATAATTGACATATAAATAGGAAATAAGCCGAAAGTTGAAAATGAATCGTATCCAATGTTTCGTGGTGACATAATATATGCGAAGAATAAAATTGTAAATATTATTAAACTAATACTTGTTATATTTACTATACATTTCAAAATATTCTCCTTCTTGAATAGCAATGATTGGCCATTCTTCTTCTTCAATTGATTCCAAAGTTTTATAGAAACTACAATGATAATAAGAACTATTGCTATTATGGTAAATATAAATGATAATAACGATTGTATTGTAATATTTCGAATAATAGATAAAATAATAATTCTTATTAATAATAGAACAAAACATACTCCAATAAATATAACATTTTTAATAATAAATGAGGATTTTTTTCGAGGAACAACTTCATTATCATGAACACCATCAATATTCGACATAATAAAAACTTGTTTCAATGAAAATTATCTAGTATTAAAAAGAATATCTTCTATTAAGAGATAGAATCATTTTATTTGTGAGGATATCGAATGAAGATCTGAGAATTCTAAGAAAGTAATTAACAGAAGAAAAGTCAGATCCTATAATTTTTGATGAGCTTTGATATACTTGATCATTTTGGTTGCTTTTTCATGTACCGTTTACAGCAATTGACAAATCAACACAATTCGTGTCTTTAGAAACAGATTTTTTTCATCGAAACGAATCAAAAAGTGAAGAAAAAACACAAATATAATATGTCTATTTTATCGTTTACTACTCTTTTTTTTTCTTTCTACTAATCAACATCTTTCTTCTTTCTTTTTTTTTCATTCATGATTCTTCGTCTTTCATTTTTGTTTATTTATTTCTATAATACTCCTACATCACAACTCTCTGTATCGATTTTAGCCTAGATAAATATTCATTTATATGTGGCTTCAACACATTAGCACGCACGAGTATTACATTTAAAAGCATGATAAAAAATTAGTTCGTAGTAAAAATTGTATTAATGAAATAGACTGTTGAATATTATGTGCTTCATTGTTCCTCTTATTCTGCACGTAGACTGTCTTATTGAAAACAGTAGTCGACTCAATATTTCGTATGATAATTTATTGTGAAAGATATAGCTGACATTGATGTCTGCTATTATTTAGTACCATGTCTTCTACTTATATTTTAACATGATCATATTACTGTTATAAATGAAACTATAATTTCATTGATAAAAGAAAGTGCCTAAAACATTTTAAAGTTTTGCATTAATACACAGTCGTGCGAATTGATTTCTAAAGGCTGTAGTTGTGGAAGAAGATACCACACCTAAAACCACACTCCATAATATCTATTGCTCATTATTTCTAAAAAATGGCACTATAATTTAATAGATATTGGATGGTAATTGACGTTTAAGGGCAAGAAGCTTCTTTATTGAACGATATTTGAATTATTTTACTTCTTATTATGGTTTATACTACTATAATAAAAAAGATATATCTATTAGCACAGATATGCTTTATCTGCTTAGAGCTTATGAGGTCTATAGTTTGAATAGTCGATGAGCAACAAGCAAATAACAATTCCAACTGAATAACGCTTACTCGTGTTTGAATCGAAACAGTCAGAAAAAACTTTAGGCGCCGTACGCAACGGAGATATGCAGAGAAGCTTCCAGTAAATCGTTTAAACAAATTGTTAAGTCGTTGCAGAGCAACTTCTACTAGGCAATTGGAAAAAAACAATGAAATACACTTTATAGCCAGTACATCAGTATCACTACCTCGTATTTAATTTTTGGAAATTGAAAGATGTAAAAACTTATGCTGTATCTGTTTTCAGTGAGGAAACTTTCCTCAATCTGCTGATAAGTTTCCATCGACATTTGCCTTCTCAAAAAAAAAAAAAATAATAATAATTTTCTTCGTTTAAATTATTTTCTCTTTCTAAAATAATTATGTTATTTTTTCGTTAAATCTCAACACTATTTCTTTCTCAATTTTCAAATATTATTCAACAAACAATTCAAATTCTATGCCGAATAAATAAGAGAATCAACGAAAGACAAGAGAAAAGGTTCTGTCTATTGAGTTTTCTTTTAAATAAAATACTAAATTGCACAGCGAAAATAACGTGTCGATCAAGTGCTTCCAACTAAAGAACTTTCAGTTTGCAAATATGTTTAAAAAGTACAAAAAAAAATAAATTGGAGATGAGACAGATGCACGTATACAAGTTGTATGCTATGGTGTAATATATATATAAATCAATATTGTCTGATGAGATACTTAATAAATACTTATCGTGATCTGACATCCAAACTATTGTCTATCGGATTTTTCAGTTTGAATAATCCATAGAAAAAAATAGACAGTTGTTTTTAGGACCGACTCAGTAAAACTAAAATTAATACAATGCTGACGTTTTAAATTTAATAAGTGACTTAACTTTTGTTCTAACTTCTGCAACGTAACCATAGAAATTTCAATTTTAAATAAATATCTCATAACACAATCAATGTATATATATATACACCATGCCCACTTTATCTTACTTGATTGTATCAATATGTGCACGTATGTGGGCATTTATTCTTTATGCGAAGAGGCGACCAATCGAGCGTGTTTATAATGTCTTCATGTATACAGTATGAGAAGAAGAACACAAATGAATAGATAATCTATCGTATAGAGAAAAGATGAATTTTCGGATGAAAAAATATGAAAAATGTTTCTCTTTTTTTCCTTTCTTCATAGTCTATGATCACACATATACATGAGTCACGACATCAATGCTAACATCGAAATCAAAAAGGTCATATAATGAGAGTCTGAGTCAATATAACCAATGCAAAAAAAAAAATAGAACGCTTCGACAGTGCCCATTAGAGACCTGCGGAGTCAACTTTTTTCATTCCGAAACCCGACTCCGACTCCGATTCCGAAATCTTTCTTTTTACGACTTCGATTCCAACTCTGATTCCGAAAATTTTTATTTTTTGACTCCGATTCCGACTCCGAAAAACTCCGAAATTTTTTAACAATGTCATTTAAAAATAAAACGTTCTCAGCAGCCAAAGGACTCTTTAATGACTTAATATNATTGCCCAATAGTGTCACATCTGATATAAATCCTATGAAAACTTAGTAGTAGATTTCCGTTAGAGAACACTTATTTGGGAAGATACACGATGAGTTGTTTTATAATAAATTTCGAATAGAAAAGAGTATACAATTCACTAAATAAGCTTGCAAGTTGTAAGAATTCATCTCCACCTATTGGTTGATTATGATAACAAGCAAATGAGCACAACATTGTATTGCATATGTCGAAAAAAAGAACGGAAAAATCGTAGTGTCTCTCTTCTGGTTTCAGTTAATCAGCTTCGTTATTCGTTTTTGTCTTTTATTTCAATGATAAAAGGAGAATTAGAATGAAAATGAATCAACGATATTGTCACCACAATCGTAAACACGTGTCCATCAGTGTTTGTATATGGATGTTCAAATTAGATATGTCTTCGGTTCAGGTAGATAGATGAATATTCCAGGACAAATATATGGAATCTTTGATTATGTGTATCGCATTTCTTTTTTTTCTTTTCCTCTTATCCTAGGTGTCAAAATCGTAATACAATTTTTCTTATACATATGATGCATTGATAGCAAATATTGTGCTAGTTGCAGACAAAAACTCCGAAAACAAAATGTAGAACACTCAAGACATTTCAGCAAGTCTTATACTTAGGGTGCATTTCCAAAAACCTCGTCAGATACTCGATATCCCAAAGACAACAAGAAATATTAAAAATAATATCGATCAGGTCGTACACAATTAATGCAATACTCAAGCGATATTAGAGTACAGATATTACCTTAGTTTTTTTCATGTATATGACTAAATTATGTCATCTTCTAATAATCTGCATATTGTCCTATGCTATTTTTCTGTGCATAAGACTCTCCAATGACTGAACATCAAAACAAAACTATTATGATGCGAATTCGAGATCGTAGTATGTTTCTCTTTATGTTCGAAAATCGCAAGAACACAGGTAAATATAGTGAAAACTCACGAGTTTCTCGTATTTCAGGCCTTAGACCTAGTTTTACCCTTTTTTCTTGATCACTTAGACCGTCAACCGAAAGATACTAAGAAATTACCATTTTGGTTCAAATATGGTTTTGCAACAAGACTGTCTTCTTGCTGAAAATTGTACATATGTACGAAAACATAGTGAGAAAAGGCCAGTGTCGTGCGTATTCCAGAACGGTCGTGTTTTTTCGAAGCTTATATTTTTTTCGGCGTAAAAAGTTCAGATTCGTAGATAACTTGAAATTCTGTGGTAGAAAAGATATTTTCTACTAAACTTGAACAAATAGATATTCCATGAGGGCTTCAACAATGAAAAATAGAGTCCACAGAGTGGTTACGACTATTTCATGAATAAACGAGTTTTCAAAGTACTTGTTGTGATATTTGTAATCAGTACCCTTGAGTCTACAAGTACATCTGGTTTTGATTCGTAAAAAACGAAATTTGTTTTTCCATGATGCCCATGCGAGAGGTCAGGCACAAAAATGGTCAACGTCGTTTTTAGGAGAATAAAGTTGAAAAAAGTGATGAGAAACATATCTCTCATTCGAATTTGATAGAAATAAATAAACTATAGGGAGGGACGTAAAACGGCCTTATTCGTCCTTCTCTTTTGTACACAAAGGCAAAACTTATCCTTACTTTGCTTTTTTATTTGTCTGTTTTGTTTAGGAATATAATTTTTAACATAAGAAAAACAATTAATGAAGAACCACAAAATCAATCAAAATGGACACTAATTCTCTAGTAAAAAACAGCCAACCTACATCAAGAGAGAGAGAGAATGTAAAGCAAAAAGTGAAGAAAAAACACTGGAAATACGACATTAAAAATAGCAATAAGACATGAAACTATTTAAATAATACTAATCTTTATTTTCCTTAATTTTTTCGAAATCTGATTTAAAAGCTCAAACATGTTAAATATGATAGATGCCGAGTTTTTATTATTGTCTACTTATTCCTCCTAGATTTTCTGTATGTTTCGACTAGCATCATTCAAATTGATTTTCAGCTAGTAATCACCTGCGTTATTATCATCATAATCCTTATCAATAACCATTTGTTGCTAAATATTTGCCGCTGGATATCCTGTCGAAAGACAAACAATCATAACGAAGACATGTGTCCTATTATTTACTATTTAGAGAGGAAAATGCTTAGAAAATTACAGAAAATACGTTTAAACTGTTCGCTTTATTCTGTATTACATTACATTAGCTAAAAAGAGAACAATGTTTTATTTGTCTCATCCTGTATCGCTTTATATCCAATCATCATTCACTTGATTTTGACACTTCTAAAAAAACTGCATCACTCACGTTCATTTTGTCTAAGAGAGAAATAACATCGTATAACTATTGATAATGCCATTCAAATTGTTGGCCTTCTCCCGCTCTCCGTTATCACTCGTTACTTTTTCAGGATCTCCTCCTACCTTCCTAGTATTGAAATGATATGTGGATGGCTCCTAACTGAACAACGATTATTAATTAATCAGGTACAAAATGAAACTTATTCAAGTGAATATGAATATGGACCAATAGTAAAACAAATGGAAAGTTGTTTATCTGTACTTGATGCTGATGTGAAGAATTGTGAACTGAAATTGTTGTATTAAAATATCTTATGTACTCATGTTTTATTTTTAAATAAAGCTTTGACGAAGAAAAAGATGTATACATTCGTTAGAAAGAAATTCTATCAAGTAACTGGTCAAGAAGAGCAAATACAGAAAGATCGAACCTAAATACTGAATCCATATTTATTCGAAGATACACGTTGAGTTATACACGTAGATAATCAAAATCAAATTGATCAAAGTAGTTTGAATTAGTGCCACACACAACTGAAGGAAACGCCATAGATGTTCAACAACTCAAATCCGAACTGTGCTTTCCGCTAAATTTCATGAAAGATGAATCATGTTGAAATATTTCAATTCCACTTGTATGTATGCAAATAAAGTGCAGTACTGCTATTCATAGTACCCTTAAATATAAAAAATTTCTTTGAAACGCAAAAGTTTTGAATTTCTCTATCATTCTGAATAGAAAAGATCATTGGGTAATCTGGCAAAATTAAGACTTTCATATAATTACGATTGAATTAAACCAACACTACTGTCTCCTCAAAACTTAATTTGATGATTTTCGCTTCGATCTAGAGCTATTACTATTTATAGATCCTATAATTAGAGATTGAGTGCGACTTTGTCCTTACAATTAAAATTACAGCGCGTTTTTTGAAAAATCTATATTTTGTTGAAACTATTCCTTAACTGGAACAACTAGGGCACTTCAAAACAATCCTACATTTCCTAATGACCATCCCTAAAACAAGGACCAAAAATGATCCGTCTCAGAAAGCCTGCAGGTCGATAGAGATCCAATCTTGCAGATTTACAACTTTGGTAATGTGCCTTTAGCCCATTGTTTCACAAAAAAAAACGAAAACTTTTCGCCTTTTTCCAATCAGTATAAAAAGATGCTAGAGAGCACTCTAACAACATTCATCATGATTTATTATATATTTAATTCATCTTCATTTGTTATGTGTATGTGTGTATTCATTCTGCTATATGTTATCCATTTTAGTACAAATAGGTTAATCTTTTTTTCTCTTCCTGCGTTCTTTTCTCCTTGAGAATTTCAATAAATTCTCAACCTTTCTTTTGTGCTCCAACTTTAAGTACTTTTTGAAGATGCCTAACATTATCTTCATTATTACGCAGTCTAGTCCGAACGTAGACGAGAATATTTATTATCGCTCCCCCCCCCCGGTCTGTACCTTCTGCCTATGTATTTTCTCTCCCTCTCTCTCGTTGTTGTATTTTTTTTCTCTTCGTTCTCTCTTGTGTGTGTTGAAGATATAAATAACTAAAGAAAAAGAAAAACAAGGGAGAGAAGAAGTTAAAAAAGAAAAGTTGAAATTGTTTAAAGTTGGTCAATAGAAAACCCGATCGCCTATTCTATTAAATCAAGTTACAGTCAAGGGCCTCTATAACAAAAGATAAGAACCTCAATCGATATGTCTTTAGTTCTCGCTTAAGCAAATACTGATGACGTTAAATATTTAACAAACTAGACAAAAGTTGACTGCACTAAGTAACAGATTGTAAATGGGCAACCAAGGCGCATCGTTTCACTAATGTCTCACTCAACATCTCACTACTACATGAATGGTATCCGAGCTACTGCTTACTAAGTAGACGAAAGATAAGTGTTCAAGTTGTTGATAGCAGTGCTGTACTCTTCTATAATTTTGTGATTTTCATTCAAGGTAAAGAGCGGGTTTTCTTTATTGTTGTAGCCTTGACACAGACTTTAATCATAGCGGAGAAATTTAATATTCATATTTTAAGAAAGGAAAGAAAATTCCAAGTATTGTTAACACTTCCTTTTGTCAAACATTTACTTTTATATGAAGAGTACAAGCAAGTTAATATTGTTTGTGTATGCAGGTTACCCTCAATCCGGTTTTCGAAATAACCACCCTTTGCGTTTCAATCATGAAAAGTGTCGCTTTTTTATCTACACAAACGCTAACTTTGTACGTAGGGCAAATCGAACTACAATGTGGAATAATTTGAGGTTAATTTATCATAAAAATTTATGAAAGTACAGAACAATAAACATATCAGTGGACAAACAGTCACGGAAAACGTCTTTGATCCTAACGAATGTATACACAAAGACGGGTCAAAGATCGTTCTTTCCAATGCTGAAACTCTGCTTTATTGTGTTTTCATCAATAGTTTATTCAGCGTGGATCCAAGCGAGAACGAAAGTGTCCAAGCAACCATCTGTCCTAGCGTGTAACTGTGTAGCTCCCTAGCGCTTATTTGAAGTAAAAATTCAAATTCATATTCCAAATTATAAAGATCGTTTTTGTAGTCATGTTCTACTCAAAAGAACGACCAATCAATAAGTAATGATCAATATTTAGATCGAGCTGTTTACCATGCTCTAATTGAACTTGAATTTATTTTTTTAAATTTTATTTGTTCATTAAATAGTGCTGTTCTGTCTTTTATACAATTAGTATTACTTATATCAGCATGTTAACTCATTAAAAAATTTTTCGATTTGTACTCGAATATGGGCGGATTACGGTGATAAGAAGAATTACACACATTATATCTGTTAATTTGATACTTATATGAAAAGATTTAAACGTTGTTATTCTTATAAATATTTTATTGAAGAAAAGGATTATCTGAAGGAATACAACGACTACGAAAGTATAATAGAACAATAGGAATTAAAATAATTTGAGCGAGAATGAATAATACGAATGCCCACCAATAACGTTTAAATATAGTTGAATAGTTAGTAAGAAGAAGAGAACTAAATCCAGCACTAATTAGATTTGTACTATCATCTAATAATAAAGGAAGGCATTTATGAGATTGATCACAATATCCTCGATTCGAATCACATAATGAACCATCTAAATAATGATTATTATTATCAATAATTTAGATCTTATTTTTACTTACATGGAAAATACAAAGGTTTAGAAGAATCTGAATTCATATCAATTGTATGATAAGGTACACATGAACCATCTTTTTGTAGACAAGCAATTATACATAATTTATCTTCAGACTCTTTTAATTGACAAGGTAAAAGAGAATGTAATGCACAAATAGATAATTCACATGAACCATTTATACAAAGTAAAGTACCATCACGACAAATAGTTTTATCTGGTTTAAAATATGTTCTATCATCATCAGGGCAAGTTGCTGAAGTTCCTAAACATTCAATAGACATTTTGCATTCACTTTCCGGATGACAATGATGACCAGCAGGGTGAAATTGGCATGAAGATTTACAACATGAACCAGCAGACTACAGAAGAAAAAAACTATTAATCTTTTTTATTTGTTTTTCTTTCCAATAAAAACTTGCTGGTGAACAAACAGCACCTGATTTGAGTTTACAATCAGACGTACAACAGTTGCTAGACGTACCATGTTCATCACACACTTCGCCTACTGAAAAAATACCATCACATTTGCTTTTAACTGTCTTTGTAGTTGACAAACATTTTGGCTTCCATTGAGCAAGTATTTCTGTATATTTTCTAACGTTTATATAATTAAACATCAAGTAATAGGTTTGAAAAAGAAAGATTTCTTTTTTTGAAATTTTAATACATACGAAATCGTATCAAGTGAACAATGAGAATAAACTCGATTATTTGGCAAAAGTCCTTCCGTACCAGTTGGATACATAAGATAACTTCCACCTTGTGCATCTGATGGATTACATTCTTGTTGTCGATCTTTAAAATCATTTGCATCATCATGATCGGCATTCATTGAATGACCAATTTCATGAAAAAACGTCATTTCACCTCTAATTATTATATATAATATTTTTTAAAAAACGAAAAAGAAATTTTATTATAATAGAAAACATACTTATTCAAGCTATAACTATAACATGGAAATATTAAATAGATCTTAATACATCATTAAATATGTATATACTTACTCACTTCCATCAAAACTAGCTGTAACAACGCCTACATTAGCAGAATATCGAGGATTAAAACCAGTATTTTTTGGTGACCAACTACTCAATTCTTTTAATTCAGTACAAAGATGTCCTCTCCATGACCATCCTAAAAATATGCAATGTAAACATTGATTAAATATAATAATTGTCGATTCATATGTACCTAATGTAGTTGCTTTACTATTTTGTGATTTGAGTTTTCTTGATGTAAATCCATAATAAAGACATGCTGGTGCATTATTACTTGTTTTTCTATCATAATCACCAAAACGAGCAATTAGATCAAGAAGTTTATCACTATTTATATTTGTTGAACAAAATTCTCGTATAGGATTCTCTAGATCATTGTTATTAGTATGATTTTGATCACATATATTTTGTGTCACAACTAAAATATTAGTTGAATATATTGCTGGTATCTTTATACAAACGTCATGAATGAATTACCTGTTATACCATGTACAAAGAATTGTACAGTAATATTTTTTGTTTTTGACGTATATGGAAAATGATAACGACTGTAGAGTTCATTGAGTCCTTCTACATTTCGATAGATATAAGTACTCAGTAAAGCATTTGTTCGAAAATAATCGTGATCTGCTCGTGTTGTGTATGTCTAAGTAATAATAGATCACAATTGAAAATAACGAACTCTCAAAAACAAAGAAAAAAAAATCTAAATGATTATACCAATGTCCATAGTGGATAGTCAACAACAAAGTGAAGACTACAATAAAATGTATCAGCGTTTGTTATTTTTATACCGAATAAGAGAGTGATCGTAAGAAAAAGGAAAATATGTAGATTTACAAGAGACATTGATCGTTTCTTTTTCGAAATAATGAATCAGATACTAGGCGCGTCATAGATGAACCATCTAATTGATTTCTAAGACTTATGATTTCAATGAATGTAAAAGGTCCGTCAATAGTGACTACAATAGTAAAACATGTACTACACCTTGATATAATAGAGTTTTATCAAATAGTATCATTGAAACCAATTCGGATAACTGATCGCAACGTAATATATTATTTTCATTAGCAATTTTTTGTTTATTTAACTTTGACCTATTCATTTAGAAATTATTATCTAATTAAGTTCTTGATTGTTACCGGTCGTAATTTTCATTTATTAGGTGAACATATGTGACTCAAAAGAACAATATGAATTTTTATGGTTTCTAATACGAATGACGAATTATTTAATTTGATCTTCTCTATAATTAGTAATGCAACAAACTAAATTAAACAGAATATCTCTTTTTATCAATGCACACATCTTAATCTATAATATAATCAAGATTATTCTTGTAGTATATGGTCTCATTTGACAAGATAAATTCATGTAAATAATAATTCACGAACGTACATGGTTACTAGGAGAAAAGATTGAAGTGAATGATTTTTATTAAACTTTCATATTTTTTACTAAACGAAATACTAATTAGTATGTGCTATATTAATACATCCTTTTATATGCATGTATTAACCATCAAATACGAACAACAAAAAAAGATTAAAGGAAAAGAAACATATCATTTATTATTTCTTTCAATGTTTAGGTAGCTGAATAAAAGACTTGGACCGACAATTATTTAAATTTCAGTCATTGGAACATGTTGAATATCATAAAAACATTGTTTGAATAATATTTTGCTCACATGTATGTTCAAATGAAAACGATGATCTATCACTAGATGAAATAATGTATCATGTCGAAGGTCATTCATTCATAATTATTTCATATTTTTGTCGATGACATTGTTTAAGATTTATATGAGATAGGATAACAAAGGTAGCAAATAACCATCTAAATGATTTATGAATCCTACTAAATAAGGTTTAATTTTGGCACTTTTATGATCGTAAGCGATCAAATACTCACTATTGACATGCTTTATTCTGCCATAAATTTGTTCAATGAGTTACAATCGTATTTTCTAATTGTTCAGCACGTTCACTTGCTAATGTTTATTGTAGTAAAAAAAAAGAGAGAAAGAAGTTGATACTGAATTTTGAAAAAGACCTTATTTATAGTACGATTAAACTGAAGTATTTATTTGATATATTTATGCGGAGTTATTACGAAGGAACAACAGATGAGAAATATACAAAACAAACACATTTCTTTATTAATTCAATACTAGTGTTAACAAATTATCTTTCCAGAGCTAACATTTAATTTGAATCCAATAAGACTGTATAAAAACTATCGATTAAAATGATAAATACCTAAAAAAGTTAATTAAAGCTTCCTACGATAATAAGAAAATAATTTCAAGTAGTTATAAAGTAAAGGGAAAGAACCGTTATTCCTACAAAACAATTCACACATATATCAGAATATGAAAACCTTGCAAACACTAAATAGAACCTAAAAATAAGTCTTGATTATTTATCATCATATGGTGTCTAACCATTATTGTAAGGCATTTTAATAATATGATACTAATGCGGTGCATGTATATGCCTTCATCTAATAAGACATGTTCTAAGACATTGTAAAATGTGAAACTGTCAACTTTCATAAACAAATGAATAGAAACCCATGCGTAACAATTTGCATATATAAATACAATAATTTCTTTATATGTCAACATTTCTTGTATATATATACATATATACACTAATATTATGAAAAAACAAAACTTGTTTATAATATCATATACGCAAAAAGCGTGATAAGAGTATAGATTATAAAGAATAACAATAGGGTTTCATCTATTTTGTTTTATTTTTCTCCTTTTCATCGGCTATGCATGTCACTTCTTTACTGACTAAACGATTAATCAAACATTACTAGAATGGATTAGATATTATTTAGTTCAAGAACAAAACATGAATGAATGAAACAACAATAGACGACACACTTCTTACCAATAAAATATCAGTTACAACTTATAATCCATCGTTAGTACGTGCAGTATTGATGCCTGCTACATCAACATCACTATTAGCTAAAAGCCCATGGTATCGACAAAAATTCGAAATAGTACGTCATGAAAATAATTTTTATTTGATATTTATTTTTTTAATTTTTCTATTTAGTTTCGCGATGTAATTGAAGAAAAAGTACGTGATGCATATCCTGAGTTGCCAGAGACGTACAAATTACAACCTGCAAATATTGAATATTCAACTATGAAAGGATATGACCTTGACTTTTTCGTATGTAATTCCTAAAAAAAAAACCTTTTCTATATAAAAGAATTTATTTTATAACGAAAAAAGAAATTCTTAGAAAAGTTATATTTTGTTGAATAATTGAAATTAAATAATTAGAAGAGAATAATGTCAAGGTAAAAACCAAATACCCTCAAATGAAAAACGAGAAAAATTATTTTCTACTGTGATATTTGAGAACATTTTTGATTGTATGATTTTTACTTAAATTGTTTTCTTTTGTCACAGATCAAGTTACATGATGGACGAAGTACAGTTGTATCCATTTCTTATGGTAGTGGTTCGCGACCTCCATATACCAAGGAAGAACGTCGTAAATTAGTCATTATTCATCAAAATACGGTATCCAATTAGGAAGCTAAAATATTTATATACAAATAATGGAACTGGAATTATATTTAATTTTTTTTTGTTTTTTTTACTTTGAAATACTTCTCATATCAATAAACTAATAACGACAAGCAATATTCATTGTTTCATCATATATTCAGTTAAACTTTCGAAAGAGAAACACCATTAATTTATTCATGTATTCAATACTTTAACTATTTCATTTTATATCTAAGTCATTGATTCCATTACGTTGTTTTCTTCATTCTTTGATTGTCATGATATTCAATACAGTTCATGCACATTATAACTAACTGCGTTATATTCTGTTTATTGATATGTTATTCAAATTAAGATTAAGTGAAGAATCACTTTTCATAGAGTATCCGCTACAAGTGTTTTGTTATCGTAGTTGGAATCTGTTCAGGAAGACAAACTTCATCTCAATTTTTCCATTTCATTTATTTGTTTTGTTTATGCATAGAAGTTTACTAGACCAATAAAGAGAGTGTAAAGTAGATAACGACGACAAAACATCAGAAATATCACATTATTCAAATAAGAAATGTGTGCTATTTGAGAAAATGCTCCTATATATTATTTAATGAGAAAAATACATCGCAGAATTTCGACACCTTATAATATCAATAATCACATCATCTGCGCTCTTTTTATCTATGAAAGAAATGATATCATATAATTATTAATGACGTTATCATGGCGTTAAACTCACTACCTATCATTTAGAATATAGCGATTCTAAAAAATTTGGAATCGGTAGCCGAAGTAGAACCGTTAAATTATCAGATACGTACAAAAATTCTTAAATTTATGTTGATAAATCTTCAATTTTTCTTACTTGACATTAACGATTTCACTATCTATGTATACTATCATTTTGTTTCAGTACGAAGATATGTGAAGTCATTCACTTTTTGAGAAGAATGGGACAACATATATTCCACCAGTTTTTCATTAGAGGAAAAGAAAATGTTTTGTTTACATTAAACAGTTAGACCTGCAAGGCAATAGAGGTTATAGTTTGTCTCATTTGTCATCTTATGTATACCTTTTCTTTGTGCTACTAAACAGTGACAGTATGATTTCTCTCTCTTGTCCTTAAATATTGTCTTTCGGGAATTTTCGAGAACATTCTTACTCTCTAGAGTGGGGTGCATCTATATACCTATTCCTGGTCTCATTGACTTGTTCATTGAAATGAAAATCAAATAACATGATTTTAGTGGCGAAGTCTCTCTACTTCGGCATTGAGTAGATAAATCTTGTAAGAGTTTCTTCTAGAATTAAGTTCAAACTAGCATCTCTACAATCTAGTATTCTTTATTTTAAGAATAAAATGTATTCTCTTATAAAAGAAACAGCGAAAAGATGTACTTATTGTAATAAAAAGAAGTCCAAGTTAAAACAAACATCAAAAGTTTCACTTCGAAATTAGCATTTTATCTACAAGATGAGAAAAAATGTTTTAAATTCTCATATACATCGAATGATCTAATAGTTTCAATCTCAGGTAATGTTGTAGAAGCCGAACTAAAGCCACTGACCTTTACCATCATTACTCATCACTTTTTTGAGGACTCCTCCTCCCTAATGATAGACAAAATATATGCACAGCCCCTACATTAAAAACAAAGTATCTGGATCTTGTTAGTTTGAAATCAATATGTTTTGTGTGTAAACAATAGTTCATATTATGATAATGCTTTCTATTCTATTCTAAACCTAAGTTAGAACACTTCAATGAGTGACTCATTGTGATTGTAAATCATAGATGAAATCGTTGAGTGTTACTCAACAAATATCGATAGCCGTAAGAATAATAACAACACAAACAATTGAAATTCTTAATGATCATTTTATGGCGATTGTTTACCGTTGATTCTTAATATGAAGAATTGATGAATGCAAATATTTTTATTTTTACTTGATCAAACCACTCGAATTCGATTTTAGAATAGACATTTAAAAAAAACATTTCATAAATATGATCAGGGACAAGACAAGTAGAAATGTCTGATGACTTATTTGAAAAGGAATAAGATATTCTTCTTCGTCGTCGTCAAAAAAAAAAAAAACTTTTTTAACAAATTGACATTTGATTTTCAAAGTGATCTGCATATTTGGACAAAAAAAAAATAAATATGTAAATTCAAATGTCGATCAACTGAAAAATATCACCATAGAAATTGGTATTGAAATCATATAACTTTTGAAGAATAACTAAGAATCAACAAATAATGATTAGATAGTTATTCCCGGTAGTAAATAACTCTTGACGACTAAAGAATAATAGAAAATGCATTTCTATCGACATTATTTAACAAGCACAATTGACCTTTTTTTAAATTTCATAAGTATACATAAATGTTTCCGTGCAAAGATTAAACGTTAATATAGTTTTCTTTTTCTTTGACATGCAATTACAATTTTTTGTTTCTTTTTTCTTTCGGAATACTTTTCTTTAGTGTGTCTTATCAACTCGGTCATAAGTTAAATGATCAAGAATAGCAATTTCTTTACCGTCATTTATTTCCTAGATTGTTAAAGAACATTAAAAAAAAACGAAACTTCTTGTTCGAATCACGAAAAAAAACAGAAGTATAATAAATCTTTATTCTTTTACCACCATTTTTTACATTTTGGATTTGAGTTTGATTGACGTCAAGTGGTGTGCATAATGTACTTATATGACTACTATTGTTGCTTATGCTCATTCATTTTGTACTTGATCAAAAACTAAAATGGCAGGTGCTTGTGCATACTTTCCTTGAACACTCACTTGTGAACATTTTATCTTTAGACAATAGTTGTAGACAAAAAAAAAACGAGTTGGAAGATAAATAACAGTTTCTGCCTTCTCTCTCTCTCTCGCAAATACACATGTTGCTCTCATTAAGCAGCATTTCTCCTTTCTGCTTTTATTCTTTAACTTTTTTTCTTTTTTCCTATGAAGTCTTGCTTCTTTCAGATGTTTGACGACGTGAGAACGGATTGTGAAGAAAAAGTGAGCGAAGTATTTTTTTCATTTTGAGTAAAATTCTCTTTTACTTTCAAAGATACTGACATTCATATATTCATTTTGACATTCATATTCATTATTTGTCTGCACCTGAAATCATCATCATCATTGGAAGAACAATAAATTCAAGTCATCGATGAGAATTCATCTGACTGTCAAAGTAACAACACCGCAGTCATAAGAAAAAGAGAAATAACAGCTGTTTTATTCATCGTTCGTCTTATAATGAAAGTAAGCTTATTTTTCTTCGATTTATTCTTAAAATAATCAAATAAAATCCAACTTATAATAACTAATACTTTTCTTGATTTAAACCATGTACGAAAAATCAACAATTAAAAAATCTCTTCACCTTGTTCTCTATATTCTCTTCTTCTATATTATTCCTCGTTGGTAAACACAATGTGTTGCATTATTTGCTTCTATATATAAATATAAACATCCGTAAGCAAATACATACATATGTTCTAATAATAAATTGTATTATTAAATATATGTTTCATTCTTTATCAATCATAGATAAATTAATGATAGAACTAATTAAAATTGATATGTTTGATAAGAACTAAGGAAATGAAACTAATGATTTCAGTGTGTTTGACGAAGTAACATTAATTATTTTCACACCTTGGTTTTTTTTTTCTTTTATTTCTTATTAGAATGACACAGTGGTAATTGAACATCACTCAATACCAACTATTTCTCTAGTCAAATCATCCATGTCAAGAACGCTTATATATAGAACAAATAAAGAATTTGATAAATGTAGTGAACTTTTACGGAATATTTTACGTGTTCAAGGTAAGATTAATAATATATATGTCGGAAGTATTTTCTCTTTGTTAATAATAAACTAAAGAATCACGTCGAAATGCTAAATCTTCAGCTATTTATGAAGTAAATCGGAAAAAACAACAACAATCATTAATAAATACAAGGTCGAAAAAACAGAATAGGAAAGTAACTGTTACTAAACCATCATTCGTCAGAACAAGTATGTTTATCTGATTAAAAAATAAAAAGCAAAGTAACAATAAAATATTTGATCTTATTTTCAGACATCAATGACAGTAAAGAAACAAATGAACATCGATCATCTTATTCACAAAATAAACTTTTACATTCAGTAAATGAAGGAACTATAGAGGTATGTTTTTACAGAAAATTCCTCCTATTCTTTTTTCTGAAACTATTACAGTTTTATAAATATTTTAAATTAAAATACAACAGACTGATTCTGTTCTTTTGTCTTACGTTGTGCATGACTTAGTGAATGACAAATCTAAAGTGGTTCTTTAAAGAAAAAAAGTTCACTTTTTAGAAAATTAATGTTGTTTTATATCTTAAAATAAAATTGTTTAAGAAATAATGATAATTATATTAATTTAGGAAACATCATTATTAAAGAATCGTGTAAGTTCAAATAAATCTCGTAAAAATATTGCACGTTCTCCATCTCCAACACAAAACACTCATCAACGTTTGACATCTCCGTTAAAAAATAGTTCTTTAACAAATAATAAATCTCAAAAAAACTCTCTTCCATCATCATTACATCATCGTAGACAAACTAAAGAAGAATTTGTACGAAGTTCATCTTGTAGTGATATACAATCATTAAAATCTAATTTTATGCATCAAGAACAAAAACGTTTTATTCTTGATCAATTTATTACATATTTAATACGTATACGAACGATTTCAAAACAAATTCGAGCTCAAAATTCTAACAATGTTAATGGTAAATATTTTATTTCAAAAAAAAAAAAATAATTTTTCGTTTAAAAAAAATAATATTCAGATCCTGAATGTTATCATTTATGGAATGAACTTGAAAATTTTCTTTCATTGGCTCTATCATATGCTAATGATAAGATACAATTTCAATTATCATTAATACCATTACAAAGTGAAATAATCGAACTTCGAAAGTAAGTTTTTAAAATAATGAAATTTAAATTTAATAAAAAAAAGAATCTTTCTTAAAAGACAATTGCAAACAACTAATATTCATTTACATGAATATGATCTAACACGTCGTAATGATGAACAATGTTGGTTTCTTTTTTTATTATACTGTTCATTCTTTTATTTTTATTTTTTTATGTTCAATAGATGCTCATTTACAAAAGAAATTCGATACAAATCAAATTCAACATACACAATTATTATTACATAATATTGAGTTAAAAACACAATGTCAGTTATTAAAAGAGAAAATTGATCATTTAGAACAAGATAATACTCATCTTATACAACGATTAACTCAAAACGTAAAACTAATTTTTGTTTTTAAATAATACTTTGATTATTCTTCGTTTTTTTTTCTTTTGAAGGATCTTCATTCAATAGCTCAATGTACCCCATGTATTTCGACAAATAATGATCTTCTTCTTCAAGAAGAAATAATTTTTTTAAAAGAAAAACTATATCATGTTTATGATGATCTTGCAAAACTATTGCATCGAAATCATACACTTCAAATATCCATTAGAGAACAAGATCAACAATTATTATTATATAAGCAACAAATCAAGTATTCAAATTCAAATAATAAAAATAATATTTGTTTTTTTTTTTGTTGTCTTCTAGTAATTTAAGACAATCAACTCAAAATCTTTTACATGATCTTGATGATCAATCCATGCGAGAAAAAATTAAACAATTTTTAAATAATATTCTTATCGATCAACATCATTATGAAGTATCAACAAAGTAAAAATATTATTTTTTTTTTATCAAAATGAAATATGAAGAAAAAGAGTAGATTTTCTTTTACAAATGAGAGCTATTTCTTTGTTTTATTTTATTTCTCTTTGAGAGCCATTCAGAAATCTTCTGGCTTGAACGACCTTGATAATACCAACTTTCATCAAAAGAGAATAAAATGTGAAAAAGAGTCTGACTATTCTAAAAAAAAGAAAAAGAACTCAAGCAGGAAACGTTTTTTTCTATATTTTGACTAATTTCACTGAGTATTTGATAGTTACTATAAATATCATAGACGTACTAGAACAGAATAACTTTTCATTTACAATAACATATTTTTATTTAAATTAAAAAACTTCATAACATAAATTACCAAACATTCATACTGATAAAAGATTTAAGGTCTACCGCCTTCTGTCAGAAACCTGTTTTTGCCTTAGAACTGTCGATCGGGTTGAAAATTTAAGGAAATGTGTGTCCAGCTCTTAAAAGTTCAGTAAAAATTTTTGACCGAAAAGATTGAATTATCATAATACCCAAAATCGAAAAGTAACTGTTCGCATGACAAGAATTTCTTCATGAAATATCATGACACAGATTTTGGACTAATTTTAAAATGTAGACAAGATATGCTGCTATAATTTAACAGAGCTCAATATTTCAAAATATTGGTTTTTTTTACTTCTAATGAAATTTTCTCTCAAAAAAAAAAAGAAAATCAGAGTGCCTCTGCAGTAAAGCATTCAAGTTTTTTAAAAGTCGAAATCGAAAACTCCGGCTCTGCTAATTTTCAGTGCAATATTCTCTTTAATCTAAAGTCTTCGTGAGCTTTCTAACATGTTAAACGACTGAAAAATCTTTAGCACAAGAACATGAAAACATAGAAATATCTACTTAGAGAAAAATGTTAGACAAAGTTTGACCCCGAAAGAGCCTAAACTGCGAACAAGCATACTAAATTTGATAAATCGTATTAAAGGAAGACGTTTACCCAACTGCATCAAAAATGATTTTGACGAAAATCGTGATTTCTGACAGACGGGTGAACCATAAAGAAAGACTTTTCTACATAATTGTTGATTTCCTTTTTGAAAATAGTATTTTCAATGCAATGAAATCTGTAGATTAACAAACGATAACATTGCAGCAATTAATCTATCTTGTGGATTATAAAAACTTGTTTCTCCTGCTAATCATATTATTGTATTGATATATATCTCGAAAGAGTTTCGTTGTGTTGTAGAACTAAACATTGAAATTTTTTAACCGATTCTATTTATTGTGCATAATTTTCTTTTTTTGGAAGTCAAACCAGATTGTTCGTTTCTAATCTAAATTGGAAAACTAATTAATAACTTGATAAACAACTTTCATTTAACTTTTTTTTCAAGCGACTGATTATTTAAAATACTTGTGAATATTTTTCAAGGTTTCTTCACATTTTATCAAGAACAAAGTAAAAAAACATATTTGCGTGACTTTTACTTGAAAATGATTTATTTTTATTTATTAAATTATCAAATGTCAAACTGAAGGCCCTGTAATTCTTTTAAATAAACTATTAATGCAGAAAAAAATGTCCTTCAAAAATAAATTCTGAATTGACAGTTATAAATGATTATTATACTTTCAAATGAAAGTTTTGAGTGAAATAGAAAGAAATACCAAGGATGAAATAATGTTCTTGAGAGCGGCGATCCTTACGTTAAAAATAGAATGATACATATTTAATGATAATTCAAAATACTAAATTTTTTCATAGACAAGAAGAAATTTCTTTTTCAATCATTTATTCTTTTCTTTCTCGTTCATTAGTTTTGTTTCATTTATGCTTCATGCCATAACTAATAAAGTCAACTAAACACATATATATATATGTGTGTATTGGATTTCGTTTAGGGAGCGCTTCAAAATATATTCCGGTCGATCGGTCGTCGTTCCTTCATTCCTTTATTCCACCGTTCCGCTATTCCTATATTCCATTCCCATTCCATCACTATTCCTCTATTCCCTTATTCCCCATTCCTCAATTCCTTCATTTATCTATTTTATTTATTCTTTTCTCTATATCTCTATTACAGAACATTTGATAATGTACCGTCTTCTCGTTCAAAAGTGAACTTTTTCTTTTATTTCACATCTTCAAAGATGATTAATTACTCTTTGAAAGTATTATTCACTAATCAAACTATCGATTGCAAATCGAACTCAGAAATGCTCGTTCTGTATAGATAAATTTCAGTGTGAAACTATTTGAGTGTGAATTAATAAAAAAATTTTCTAATTAATAATGAAAACGTATCATTCTTTTTCGAAGCGGTCTTCAATAACTTAAACTGTTGGAAAAAAGTACTTTTGATCACCACAACTCTTTAGATACTTTTGATCACCAGAAAACAATACTTTTGATCACCATTTTTTCATTTCTATTTTCATGATTTCTTATTTGATGTAAATAAACGATAAAAGTGTAAATCTGTAAGTTCTGGTTTATGTGCTTAAAGTGAGTTCGATTTATTCCNGGAGAAATTTTCAAAAAATGCACCTGAGGGGTACCACAGGTCGATTTTCCATTGGAAATAGATTTTACTTAAACATTTATAAATCGATGCAGTTTTTGACGCTGATTCCGAATGTGCAATCAATTTTGTCTTTTAACAGCATTATGATAATAAAAACCGTTAAATATTAACAGATTTTTCTTCCTTTCGCTCCATGTTACCAGCAAGGATGGGAAAAATTCAATTTTCTCAAAAATCAAAGAGAATTTAAAAAAACTAAATAGTAACAGTTGTAGCCTATGACCCGACGATTCTAATAAGATAAGACAGTTGCTTCTATCTTTTATTGAGAAAAACTAGATAGGTTTACAAGAATGCTCACTGATACATACTTTTAGCCTGATAGACCTATTTATATCGGATAGGATTTTTTTAGCTGTATTTGCTCTACATCTAGTGAATTTATATTTTTCTACCCATTTTTTCATGCTGATTGAGAATATCGTATTTTGAAAAAGTTACGAAAATAACTGGAATACTCATTTAACAATCCCCATAGAAAAAACAAATTCAACGTAAAAATTCCATTTTTTTAGTCACTCTAGTTTTTTAAAGATTTCTTGGTCAAACAGAGGTCGAAATGAGATAAAAAATACATATTCGTGATCAGCTTCTCAAGCCCTATCAAACCATATATAAAAGAATGAGAAACAAAATTCACTCCAATTTTGCATTTCCGGCACCTTACTCATATCTAAACCCATACCCACACCCAAGTTGTGAATAGGTCTTTGTGATTTTTTAATACGTTGTTAATAGTATACAGACTTTTCTTATTGTGAATGTTGCATTGTTTCAGAAATAAATATTTTGAAATGAAGAAACTAAAAAATGGTGATCAAAAGTGTCGTTTTTTGGTGACCAAAAGTATCCAAAGAGTTGTGGTGATCAAAAGTATCTTTTTTTGGTGATCAGAAATATTGTCACCCTAAACTGTTGATATTCATTAGTCTTCACTTACTAATCAAATAAAACAAAGACATAAATGTCAACAGTTTAAGTTATTGAAGACCGCTTCGAAAAAAATGATACGTTTGCATTATTAATTAGAAAATTTTTTATTCATGTGCACTCAAATAGTTTCACACTGAAATTTATCTATACAGAACGAGCATTTCTGAGTTCGATTTGCAATCGATAGTTTGATTAGTGAATAATATTTTCAAAGAGTAATTAATCATCTTTGAAGATGTGAAATAAAAGAAAAAGTTCACTTTTGAACGAGAAGGCGGTACATTATCAAATGTTCTGTAATAGAGATATAGAGAAAAGAATAAATAAAAGAATAGATAAATGAAGGAATTGAGGAATAGTGGAATAGCGGAACGGTGGAATAAAGGAATGAAGGGACGACGACCGACCGACCGGAATATATTTTGAAGCACTCCCTTACGTCGTATATTGGTTTGCTTTTTATTTATTTAAAAAGACTGCTATTTGATGATGCTGCAAGGAGAAAAATAATAATACAAAGAAGAAAAATATCTCATTTCACCATTTTTTATTTTACAGAGTTAGGGCATGCTTCAGAATTTCTTTTTTCTTGAAAGTTAAATATATGTACCCCTTAGCCAATAAGGTTCAGAAGTGATCATTGACTGTTACTAATTATTGATGAAGCAAGGCCAATCACATTATAATGACTTACAATAATGTCGCATCTGACGAGTAGTTGACTACTATTGTGTATATAAACATCTTGCGCAATCAAACGCAAACAATCTTGACTCATATTGGTTTCTCAGCTCGGAGTTACAACTTCATCGATGATTATTAACATATTGAGTGATTACTTGTGAATTTTCTTGGCTACTGGGAACCTATATTTGACTTTCTAGAAAAAGACAAACTTAGTCATTTTCTAACTTTAAAATTGAAAACAGTAAAATAAGATATTTTACATTTCTGCATTCATAGTTTTCTCCTTACAGCATCATCGAAACGTACCGTTTTCAAATAAATGTAAAATAAATTAATATAGCATATAAATTAAATCCAATAGACACAAAAATGTGTCTTATAATAACTGAGAATAAATGTCAATGACATTTTCTATAATTTCAATGTTCGAAAGTTTCAGCTATCTAACGAAAACTATTACTGGAATGCATGAAGAAGATCGAAGTGCATGAATTTTTATTTTTTTTTTGGCATCTTTATTTGTGGATCAAAGATATTTATAATAATTTGATGCAAAGAAATTTTTTCAAAAAACGTAAATTATAATAAAACTTAATGTATATGAAAATATGATTTTCATCACTTTTCATGACCGATCGTAAATAATCAGGTATTTCGTGTAATATTTTTGCACATCTTTGTGCATTTTCTTTTTATAATTTTAATGATGTATGAAACCCTTTTTCGCGAACTTTTGTATTTCGTAATTTGCCATCACTATCTACTGCTTCTATACGTTCAATAAATAATTGGACTACGAATTATGTGACCAACACTCCACGTCATTTTGAGACAATTCAAATTCAATACAAACTGTTTTCGATCTGTTCTATTTCGTAACTAGTGGATATTTAAGATAAAATTTATCATTAAATTTAAGAAAAGACTTTGAATATAAATGTATTTCTATATAGTTAAAACGTTCCTTAGCTGCTCTGCCGTGATTGACTACGCCGGAAAAATATTACAAAAATCTACTACAATTCATGTATGTTAATCTTGTTGATGCATTTCAGCTAGATATGAGTAAGATAACTCCAGTCCCGGAGGGATCCGAACGGAATCAGGACCAATACTTCTTCATTGTGAATGATATCTTTTATGGTCATGTAAGACTTGCGTCAAATATCATATTGTAACGATTTATGTGTTCTAAAATTTTATGCGAAAACTATTGAGTAATGATAACTTCAGTATTTGCTGTTATAATTTGATAGTAAAATTAATTTTTTTTTCGTAAACAACAAAGTTGTCGAACACATAAACATGCAGAATAGAAGAAGTATTAGTAAATTAAAAATAGCCATAAATCTCTAAGAGAGAAGGCATTAGAGGTCTTGTGCGTTGTGCAAGATGTCTCGAGCGCATTAATACTGATACAAAGTGATATAACATGTTTTGCTATTGTATGTATTACTAAGCATGAAACCAAAACCAAACTTTCTTTCTGGTTGGGATCAAGACCAAAAATGATTAGTCTCGCTCATCACTGATTCCAACCTTCTAATTGAAGAAAAGTATGAAAAGTGTCGTTGATAATTTAATACAAATTATTATGAAACACCCTTTAAATATGTAGTTGACTCTATTAGCTGTGGAATGATCAACAAATGAATTTAAAATAATTCAAGAGAAAGAAAAGAAGAGATGATTGAAAAAGGATCTTCTTCTTTTGTTCAAGAGAGATTCTGATTATTAAGCAATCGTATGTATTTTTTTTTGTTATTAGCTCTTTTCATCAAACTCCTACAAAATCTACTTCATCAGCTATTAAACCATCTTCTATTTTGTTCGAAATTCCTCACAAAGTAGCAGCAACGTCACCACCTCAGTCTGCTACATTTGAATCATATGCATCACCAATTGTTATAATGAATAAACATCAACCAAAACTTATTTTTGTAACGCCGACTATTCTAAATGATTCGAATATTGTTTCAAAATTTCAATATAATCGAAATCCAACAATTGATGTAACACATTGTTCATCATCAACTATTGACGATGCCGATTCAATATTAATATCTTCAGTTTCTACATCATTATCTTATGAACAACGAAACCATACGACTTTGTATAAAAGTTTACCGGTATTGCCTACATCTACAACAGTTGATACAAGAAAAATGACGACAACAATAGGCAAACAACAAATTTATAATAATGAAAGTGGTCCTGAACTTGATCAAATATCTGATTTAACATCAAAAATGTTTAGTTCAGGAGATGAAGATAGTCTTATTGGTGATAATAATATATCGACATCTTCGTCATTAACTATAACTTCCGATGCTAAAAAACTCATGGATATGTAAATATTATTTATTTATTTATTTATTTATTTATTTATTTATTTATCTATTTGTATAAGATAAGCCAAATAATAAATTCTGATAGAGATCAATATAGACAAGAATGTTTTACTATTCAATGCATTGTTTTAATTTATTTTTCATTAGAAAAAAAAAATCTTCTTCGATCAAGTATAACAAGTGTTTGATGCTTCCTTCTCATCAAAAATATTTATTGTTACTTTCTGCTTAATATATTTATCATATGTTGTATTTTGAAAAAGATTATGGTTGTTTTCAGTCGGAAATCGAAACTAAATTACCCGTTATACATGTACATAATTGGTTTAATAATTGATATAAATCTTGCAAAGACAAATTCAATTGCTTAAATAATAACATTTTTCTGACATCATATTAGACGATATATTTTTTATCTAATTATTACAAGAGAAATATTCCATTGTTATACTACATGTTTTTTCTATTCTTACAAGGATATATATCGTGCTGTTGGACACCGCTCGGTTTTATATTAAACCTACGAAAAGGTCTTGGTGAGATTAAGAAAAGTTTGAAGGAATTTTGACCTAGAGTATACTGATGAAATTTGTACTGTGAGGAAGGTTTTACAAAAAATTCGAAACAAATAGTTTCAAGCTGAAAATTTGTCTATATAGAGGTTTGGCAATCTTTAGATAATCCTGAAATTTTCAATGGAAATGAATATGTCTTTATCAATATATTCAATTTCCAGGAAAAACAATGGACACCCATACGAAGACACAACAAGACTATTTAATTACTATGAATTCTATCTATAAACAAAATTAGAGCTAGAAACTCTTTGTTTTGAACTTTTCAAATATGTCCTGTTCTCAGTAAATATTTCAATGAAACAATCATCAATCTTCATCAGTAGGCCATGTACTCGAGTTTTCTTAAGCTTTTCTTAGCCTCGACTACGACCTATAATAGTTGCAGTTATACTATTGTTAGATGTCCTTTTTCTGCTGATTTGTTATGTTATTGTCAATAAACAATCTGATTATCTATCGGTCATTTCGATAGTTGAAAAACATAATGTCTCAAGCTTAGAAAGATCTATATATTTTAGGTGATCCTTTCTTTTCGACACTTAAGATAAGCTACTATGACTATTTTATATCAATCAAGATTTAATATAGCATGCATAACAGCATCAGAGATCGACATTTGTTAATATTACAGTACAATATTACGGCTAGACATCTACAATGTAGTCATCGTCCGCGACATGACCTTGATCGTAACCAAAAACCATCGTCACGTAGGTTTCTAATTATGATGCATAGAAACAAGCGTGAAGATGTAACAAATCATGTAAATGATTCAATTTTATGAAGATTTCTTGTTGTTTAAAAGTGACATCTATAATGAATATTTTAGATTGTTATTGTTTTTCTTTACTTTACTTAAGCTTATATTTGATTTCCACTTTGAAATAGAATAAATTATAAATTACGTCTATTAAAAAAAGTCCATTATAACTATTGTGTCTGAGCAACGCGATCAAATGTTGATACTCACACATTCGATTTTGATTTTTTCTTCATGGTAAATTTGTGAAACCAGCAACGACAATATGCATCAATTGGGAACTGAAGAACAAACTGCTCTCCTTTTATCGGCAGCAGCTGATGATGATGATGAAGATAATGATAATCATAACGTAACAAATGCTCCATTAAATTCTGGAAATGATGGTTTTCCTGTTGTTGTTAAGCGTCCAAAAACATATCAACGTCATCCTATTTCTAATGCTCATCCTATATTATGCTTTGCTTGTGTCTTGGGTGCTTTCATCTTAGGATGTCTTACTGGAGTTATTATTTTGCTTGATCGAATATCGCATGCATCTGGACATGAACAAACATCATTGCCTTCAAATTTTGTTGAATCAGCAACAAATATTGATTTATCAATACGAGCAAAATTATTTCAATCAATAAAACAAACAAATTTTATGGATCTTACTCGGTAAATGCTTCTTTAAAAAATAGTTTTTACAATTTTTTTTTACAAAATTTTTATTTTTAGTTCAATTGAATCTGAAAATGATGCTGCTAATAAATTATATGAACAATGGAAATCATATTCTCCATCATTAACTCATATAAATAAATTAACCTATGATATCAATTTATCAAAATTTGCTCCATCAACTCAATGGAGTGGTATTCAATTATTTGATGATAAAAATGACAAAGAACTTTTAAAAGTTGATCTTTTGCCAACGGAAAATTTTCTTTTCTTTTCATCACTTGTTAAATCTGGTATAATTAATGGAAAGTCAATTTATTATGTTAATTACGGTCGACAAGAAGATTTTGCTTATTTATTTAAAAATCGTATTCATTTTAAAGATCCTGAAAAATCAATTGTATTTATGAGACGTAAACCAACACTTATTTCTCAAACTGAACAAATTCATCAAGCAATTTATTACGGTTTTGGTGCTTTAGTTTTATTTGATGATAATGAAAATGCACAAATTACAACAACAAATGATCGACATACATTTTTTCGAGGTTGGGCTAGATATTTATCTGAAGAAGGTAAAAATAATCAAATAAAAGTTAAATTAAAATTTAAAACCTTTTCTTTTGTTAAGAACGTCAAAAGTTTATTGATGGTACTCTTAATGATGACAATCATTTTATTTCTCTTTTAATAATTTCATATGATGATGTTCAAAAAATATTTCAATTACTTCAATCAAATTCAAATCCATGGTTAATGTGTCCGACTCAATGGCATGATAAAGTGACTGCACTAAGAATAGGTGGAGAGCTTTCAACTATGAGAATTCGAGTAGTTGTGAATATAGAACCTATGAAAATAGAATTGCCTGTTGTTATGAGTTCAATTCGTGGCACAATTGATACTGATCGTTTTATTATGATTGGTTATCAATTAGGTACAATACAACAAAATAGAATCATGAATGAAATTATAGAAGCCTATACGAATCAAATTAAGAATGGTTGGAATCCAAGGTTTATTTTATTTTGAAAATATCTATTTCAATATTCATTTGTTGTTATTCTCTTTTTTTCAGACGATCAATTCTATTTTGTGCTTGGTCTGGTTTAGATTATGATCATTATACAAGTAAGAATAACGATAATTAGTAAAACATGCATTCATCTATGACTAACGCTATTTTTCTAGTTCCTAAAGTTTAATACTTTCTAACTATCAAATCAAATACAGAATCATTTCTGTAGGAATTTGAAAATTTTTTCGACAAGTCGTTTTGTATTAAATCAACCTTTCGATTTTCGTTTCACTCAATGTGTTGTAGTTTCATCCAATTTTATTTTCTATTATTTTATTAATATCCTAGAAAACATGACATAAAACCTATAATTTTTTTTTTTATTCTTGAATAATTTTTAGCTCGTCGTTGGCTTTCGGATAATTATCGTTTTATTGATAAAAACTTAATAGCATATCTTGATCTTGGAAATGGTGTTCTTGCAAATTCTACTCTTAATTTACATGGTTCACCATTACTTGAACAAGTTGCTAGTCGTGCCGCTAATTTCGTACCAAGTCCAATTGAACATAATCATACATGTCATAATCAATTAGTAACAACAACCGTTTCAACTGAAGAAAATCATCATCATGGCCATGATCGAAAACGACGTGCCAGTGATGGACATGAACAACATGTAGAAAAAAATCAACAAGAACAAACGGAATGTGAACCACAAAAATTATTTGATGAATGGGTTACAGCAAGTAAAAATCAAATTGGATTAAATAATATTTTAGGTATTGTTCAAACAATTGACATCGATTCATCAGCTGCTTTATTTCAACTACAATATGGAATTCCATCAATATTAATTGAAATGACTAATCAACAGGTATACATATTTATACTGTTCCCAAGAAAAAAAATTATTTAAATAAGAAGTTTTTATTTATTCAACATACTAAGTTTTGTTTAGTAAAACGACTTTGGTAAGATCATAAGAATGCTAGTTGGATTTTTTTTCTTACATCTTTTAAATATCATGTTGTGAAGACAAGCTCGCTATTACATCTTGATTTTGATTCCTCCTTCTTTATTTTATTGATTTTGTTCGTCTTTTATTTTATTTTCAGGTGTCTTAATTCCTTTCTTCTCTTGTTTTTTTTTCGAGAAGAAAAAAATCTATAAGTATTGCATAACTACTCACTAGCAACAAAAACGAATATAAATTTTATAATTTTGAATCTTTTCGAATGATGATAATTCTTTTTTGAGATTATTCTAACGTATATTGATATTTATTTTTTTTTCCTTCTAAGTTGGTGTCAAGAAGAATAAAATTACTAACAAATACTGTATCTTTCCGGCATGTTCTCGAATATTCTCGCGCGTTCTCTGTTTTGTCATAGACAGTATAAAAGAACGCAAAAAAGAAAAAGGAGAGTAACTATTGTGGTGAGCAAGTATAAATACCAATCAACAAGATAGTGGCTCTCTTTAAACGAAGGTAAAAATATAGTTCTTTATTTAATTACAAATCTTTTAAATTTTCACTTTTTAAATTTGAGAACCATTGAAAAATATAATCATTGTTTTATACCTTTTTTGATTATGTTGATTTCATTCTTTTTTATCGATTAAGAAATCATCATTATTCATTAGTTTCTATTTAATAGGCATTAACAAATGATACATTTTATGTTTGTTATTCATCCCCTGCTTTTGAACGAGAAATTCAACCAGAAGTTTATGTTGCTTACACACAATTCGTTACTGAAATAATTCGTCAATTAATTGATGAACCATTAATTTCATTTAATTTAGCTTATTATGCCAATCAAATAGACAAACAAGTTATTCAATATATTGAGCATTACAATAGAGGATATGGTTCAGTAGGTTCACATATTGGTGATCCTAGTAAGACAAAGAATTTTCTATTTCAATCCATAATAATAATAATAATTTCTTTTAGGTGATTTTACAATAACATTAAATGATTTAACAAAATCTATTCGAAAATTTCAATTATATATTGATCAACTACCTAAAAACGAGTATGAATATTTATTTTTTAAAAATGAGTCAAATCAATAAATTCGTTTTTTCTGATCGTCATAGTTATTTTCGTTTTCAATCAATAAATGAACAATTAATTGAATTTGAACGTTTATTTCTCAGTAATGATCATCTACCTGGAATGAATACAATCGATAAAATATACAAGTAAATAAAAACTTTTTTATTATTTTAATCATAATAATAATAAAAAACATTTGTTTTAGACATATATTAATTGGTCCAGCATTTGGTCTTACAAATACTGCTGTACCATTTCCATTATTATCAAATCTTCTCTTTGGTATTCCAGAAGATCCATCAACAGAAATATGTGAAGCATCAAAATTATTTTGGTTAAAATTAAAAGAACATATTCATGTAATAAATCGAACATTAATTGGATTTGATGGACTTATGGAAAAATTCTAAATAACTTTTTATTTAAATTTTTTATTCTTTATTTTTTTGTCAGATGTGTGCATTTTTTTTTTTGTCTTTTTGGTAATAATTATTTTTATATTGTTTCGAAACAAAAAACTTCAGAGAACAAACAAAAAATTCGTTCTCTGATTCATCTTAGAATCTGATTGGTTCGCGCCCTATGTTTCCCATTAATTTCTTCTTTTCTCTTCCTTTTCTATACACATATAAGCAAATTGTGAGTGTCTTATTCAGTTTATATTCGATCTTTCTAGAAACTTCTTGTATTTGCTAGCGTTTACTAATCATGGTTAAAGAAACAAAATATTATGATATTCTTGGTGTTAAACCAAATGCTACAGTGGATGAAATTAAAAAAGCTTATCGTAAATTAGCTTTGAAATTACATCCAGATAAAAATCCGGATAATGATCCTGAACAATTTAAACAATTATCTCAAGCATGTAAGTATTTATTTTAAAAATTATTTAATAAAGAAAAATTTTGTTTTGTTTTATTAGATGAAGTATTATCTGATGAAAAGAAACGTTCATTATATGATCAAGTTGGTGAACAAGGATTAAAAGAAGGTGCAGGTGCTGGTGGATTTCATGGTTCAGATCCATTCGATATATTTAATATGTTCTTCGGTGGTTCATTTGGTAATCGACAGGATAATCGAGGAAAAAATCTCGTTCATCAATTAGCTGTTTCATTAGAAGAACTTTATAATGGAGCTGTTAGAAAATTAGCTTTACAAAAAAATATTATTTGTGATAAATGTGAAGGTAAAATTCAAATTTTGTTTGTTTTTTTTTTTTCTTAGAATTTTTGCTATTTTTTTTTTTTATAGGTCGTGGTGGAAAGCAAGGTGCAGTATCAAAATGTACAACATGTAATGGATCTGGTTTTGTTGTTCGAATCAATCAAATAGGACCTGGAATGATTCAACAAATGCGTTCACATTGTTCAGATTGTGATGGTCAAGGAGAAAAAATAAATCCGAAAGATAAATGTAAAACATGTGATGGAAAAAAAATTGTTCGAGAAAGAAAAATTATTGAAGTACATATTGATAAAGGTAATTAATCTTGAAAAAAAAAGAAAAACGACAAAAAAAAACTCTTCTTTTTAGGTATGGACGATGGAAAGAAAATAACATTTAATGGTGAAGGTGATCAAGAACCAGGACTTGAAGCAGGTGATATTATTATTGTTTTGGATGAAAAAGAACATCCGATATTTAAACGAGATAAAACTGATTTACATATGAATACACAAATAACATTAACAGAATCATTATGTGGTTTTCAAAAAGTAATTAAAACACTTGATAATCGACAACTTGTTATAACATCATTACCAGGTAAGAATTCAATTCTATTGTAATTATAAGAAGAAGAAAAAAGAAAAATTCGTTTTCTTTTTCAGGTGAAATTGTTAAATCTGGTGATATTAAATGTATATTAAATGAAGGAATGCCTGTATATAAAAATCCATTAGAAAAAGGTCGACTCGTTCTTCATTTTGATGTTAAATTTCCAATTAAAAATGAAATACGTCCAGAAAAGATTTCTAAATTAGAAAAATTATTACCACCACGTCCACAAGTTAGTATACCAATGGATGCAGAAGAATGTGTTTTAACTGAATATGATCCTCGACAATCACAAGATTCACATAAAAATGAAATCGATGATGATGATGATGATCCACGTGTTCATGGTGGACCAACACAAGTTAATTGTGCCACACATTAATTTGAACTTTCTTTATTTTTTTTCTCTTTTTGTACTATACGAATTTTGTCATATAACTTTAACAAAGTATAAACTATTGAATAGATAACAAAAATAATTCAGATAGACAGCGAAAGATTAAGTTATTTATGATATTCTTTTTTTATTGAAATATGTGAACACTTACGTGTTTGAAATTCAGGATGATTTATAAGTCGTACTAAGATGAAAAAAATTCAAAATATCTTGACTATGTTTTAATCAAATGGACTAAATTTTTGGTTTGCAGTAGATACGTTTTCAAAGTTTTTATTTTCATACGAATAATATAAACAAATTTTACTTTCAAATATTATAATGTGACATCTAAGACAATAACTAATTAGAAGCAATCAAAACGAACTTTATGAAAGATATATTAATAATACATCTCATAGAAGATGTATAATGAAATTTTGTTGAAATTTGACTATGTTGTATATCATTATCCGCAGATGGAATACTACGACAAGTATATCGATCAGTCCGGTCTAATCTACTCAAATCGGTACCTCCCATCCAAAATCCATATTGATTCTATCTCTGATCAGCAGTTATGGTATTTGAAATTCTTACGCATGAGACACTGCTCTTTGAAAGGAAGTTAGTGATTGTGACGCTTAAAGAGCCGCAATTGTGCATTTGAATGATTGAGTATGCATATTAGCATGTAAATTATCTAGTTCTGAGAGTTTGCTTTATATGCATCAATAATAACTAAATCATTCATAAGGTTTGTTTGATTTCTTGTCATTGTCTTTTGCGACCAATGAAAATTATCTGTAGATTGATTTATATGAGTGATTCTACTGCCTATTGTACCGTTTTTTTTGAAAATATGGTCGACAAGAAAAGTGAATGAGTGCACTTAAAAGTATTATCAGCGAATAGAACACACTTCAAACTATAAGAAAAAATAGTTTTGCAAACTGCCATTTTTTTCTTTCGTCGGATTTGGAGATCAAAAGATTTGTAAAAACTCATTAAGGGATCTTTTACAATTTTCACGTAGAAAATAGATGACAACCTAGAATTAACATGATCTTATAGGTTTCAATACATTTTCTTTCGAGTGGCGTATCCAGAAGAAGCACAAAAATGATGAATTTCGAAGAAAATTTTTTCAGATTTTTCAGTCGGATAGGAGGGTAGTGCAAACTATAGAATGGAACATGTCACTGTGTTTTTCAAATTACTTCATTTAGAAATGAGCTAGAGTCCTGATATTTACAATATCAGTTGTGCCCAACAATTGACATTTGTGGTAAAAAAATTAGCTCTTAACTCTTGGTAGTTTGGTCAGAAGATAGGCAAAAGGGGGTGGGACAAATTATCGGTCACATGCCAGTGAATGCCACTAAAATGTAAATTATTCAAAAACGGAAAAATCTGAAAAAATTTTCTTCGAAATTCATCATTTTTGTGCTTCTTCTGGATACGCCACTCGAAAGAAAATGTATTGAAACCTATAAGATCATGTTAATTCTAGGTTGTCATCTATTTTCTACGTGAAAATTGNTTGTAGTTATGTAGTACTTGATAGGTACAATAATCTGCCAAAGTTTCAAGAAGTTTGCCTTTTGTTGAACGCGAGAACGATGAATTTCAAAATTGTAACAGAACTTCTGGGACACCCTTTATATTTCTAAATTATTAATTGAATTGATAGCTGAAAGGTAAGATGAAGAAGTGCATTGTCTTCCATGAGAATATTTCTGGTTTCAAATTTTTTTAGTCTAAAAACCAAAATTGACAATTTAGATTTCATTCGAGATCATAATCGCTCATCTTTATACTGCTACTATTGAATATTGAGTCTAATGAGACATTTATATAAAGTCCTAAGTAAATTTAACACTATGTGATTGATGTTCGACAAGATGATATATAAAAATAATGAATTTCAAATTCAAGGTTAGATGTTTATATTAATGAAGAACGGTAACAATTTATTGAGAACAAGAACACAAAAAAAAAAGAAGTGAACCATTTAGACAAAGAATAGGATGTAGATCAAATCTTCATAATATTTTCTTTTATTATTTTTTTTTTCTTTAATACATCGAATGTGTTTGAACAGATCGTGGTCTTTTGATTTTTTCTAAATTTTTCATCAAAAGATCATGAACACTGGTCTAAAAAGAAAAATAATTGAATTTAAAAAAGAATAGAAAGAAAATAATTAATTTGATATTACATAATGATTACGAAGTTCAAGTGCAATAAAACGCATTGAAACAAATTGTTTTTCATCTAATGATTGAACACTCCGACGATAGTCCTCAACATGAGGATATTTAGCTACTTTTTTAACAAGTTCACCACGTGATACTAAATATTTATATGTTAAATCAAGATATTGTGTTACATCCGTTTCTAATGTACGAATTTCTGCTAACGAATCCTAAATCGAAAAATTCTTTTTGTTTTTTTTTTCTAAGTATAATATGCATACTTCTTGTATGCTAACACCAAAATTATTTCCATCTTCAACTTTTGGTATCATTAATTGAATCCATAACTTAATAATAGCAATCTAAATAAGAATAATCTAGATCAGAAATTACTTTCAAAAAAGTGATGTAGGAGTGAATTGCAACTTTTTAATACGACTAGCATGAAAAACTGAACGTACGCCTAAACAATTTCTGATTTGTATATTTTATTATGATCTCTATGCTTGTGTTACGCTGCAAGTGTTTCTCAATACTTAATTGAATAGTAAGAGAAATACACGTTGTATAGTTAAATTCAATAATAAAATTAACTTTAATCATTGAACGAATTCGATTCATTTTTAAGCTCTGTTTGAAAGATAAGACAGAAAAAGATCAGAATACACTGAAATTTGCTTGCCGTGTTCTATTTATTTAAATTGTACCCGAAATGAATATTCTTAAATAAGTTTTAACTAAGGAAATATGGGTTGAAAAATTGTCACTCTACATGTTTTATTATAATGTGAGTTTCTCCTGAGTAGTACAAAATCATCAGGAGCTGAGATTTATATCATTCATAGAACTTTTTTTTTTTATATCTACTATGAAAATTTGAATCAAATTAAAAGCTTCATTAAAGAATTATAATGCAGGCAATTATATAATCGTCATTCTTCAAAGTGAAAGCGTTGAATTTTTTTCAGAAAGTTCTGTTACCTTTTTCCGTAACAAAGCTGGTAAAAGAGAACATTTTGTCATTAGTTTGTTACTGAAGGAGTTCTCTTTCTTTTCATATACTCTGTGCACTAGCAGTTCTATCACAGGTAAAGCTACAATTAAGTTTGTGTTACTTTACAGAGAAACATACAAGTATTTGTAAAGCATTGTGAACGTCGGACGAAGACACGGAGAATAAATTAAATTTTTCTCAGTTATATATTTGATAGAGTTAAACGCTGTACAAAATAGACTAATTGCATCCTTTTCCTTTTGCTTTTTCATAGTCGAAAAACTTCCTTTACTTTACTCATGTCAACAAAAAAACTGATGTTTTTTCTTTGCAATGTATCCCTTCTAACCCAGCGGCAGTAAGAGCTAAAATTTTGTGTGAGAGTGAGATTTTCAAAGAGGAATAACATATAAAAAAATAATTCAAATCGATTACAGAAACAAAAGTGATTAGCCAAATACAACTAAAATTTCAATTGTAGTAAAAAGTTGCAAGTCACTCATATATATATATATATATATTATACATACACTATCGAGAAAATGAAAGATAAATGGTTTGAGCTTTTCTTCTAAGATTGTTATCAATGGATTTGATGGAACAATACCATGAAATACATATACTGGTGTTCCTGCATCGACATTACGGCTTGTTGAGACTGATGGTGTTGCATTAACATAATCTGTTGAATCTGTTCGACGTTTTTTCGTTGTATTAGTATGAGGTACCGATGTTGAATTATGACGATCCTGTGAGAAAAAAATTAATTTTTTTTCTTATCATATGATAATCATTTAGCAAATCATTGATAAACATTACATCAAGAATTTAGGGTATTTTTAAGGTTTTGTCATATCTCGCGAATGGAAACTAATATCCAAATAGATCGTTTCTTTTGATTAATATACTTGCGAAGTAAAAACTTACTAAAAACTGAACAATGGAAATTCCTCTCATTTATCTCGATAAATGTTTAACAAAATACTTTTCGAATACTAAATTACAACCTCTTTTCTCTTTGAAAAGGTGAACAGTGACCTCTTGAAAATATAATAGATGTAGAAAATTATTTTTTTCTCCATCAATTTTCAACAGTATTTAAAATTCAAATTCCTATTAATGAAGTACTGAGTTTATATCCCATGTTGTACTATAATTGTCATTTTGACAGTAGATAATGCTCATAGATTGACTTACTCTTTAATTATCAAGTTATCTTTGATAGAATGCACTTTATAGAAAATAGTCAAGTGATAGTTTCTTTTTTCTGATTTAAATCATATTTTGATCTTTCTGAATTTCTTTCTGATCTGCTATTGAACGACTACTAACAAGGTCTTTCAAAAGATTCAAAATAAAGGTTCTACAGAATACTCTTTGAATCAATTTTGTTGAAATATCTTGTATGGCACATTTCACAAGTCTCGTATTATTAGGAGCAGTTTTTGAAAGAATCAGTCGTTGACCGATGTCGATTCACAAAGAACCTAGTTCTTTAGTGGAAAGAGATTTCGATTATTATGATATCACATTTTGTACATTATTCAGTGCTCTACAATAATATTAAGTTAAAACTATTCTACAATATCAGCTAAAGATTGCGTCCAAAATGCTATTTTCGTTTATGCAGACTCAGTTTTTAACTTTTTCATAAAATTTACTACTAGTTGTTTAATTTTACCCTAGGAGGGACATCTAGACATATATTCGTAAATAGAGAAAAATTTTAATTGTCAGCAACGCTTTGACAAAAGCTGATTCCACAATTCTATTGACTTCGAGTGGTTTCAACGATTTTGGTCATCGAAACAGGCGAGGGAAGTTACTGTTACACTACCAAGTAGCAGGTAATGGATAAATTTGTGAATTTCATTCTTCCATCAGGAAGTAACTATTAGGTGAAAATCATGATTTTTGTATAAAGCTTGATCAAAGGTTTGCAGAGTTGAGCAATCTAAATCTATAATCGGCTTTTCGGTCAAGTACCCTAAAATAGCCTTTACCATACTGAAAAGTTAGGTATACAATTTTCTAGAATGGAATTAGACATCTGGATTGCGACCCAGAAAATCTTTACAAAGCATCATTTATTTTGGTAACTAGTCTTTTCTGGATAAATTCACAGCCTTCGTTACCTGATAATGGATAACTGGTAACCTAACGGTAACTATCCAGTCAAAATATTAGCATTTATAATTAAGTCGAACGATCTTCTGTGTCACTCAAACGAAAACAAAGAGTGATTTGAAATGCACTCAGAGAACTATGGGAGCATCAACAGCTGATCCCAAGTGCTTTTATTGGCTCCATATGATTCTAATACAATAGAATCAGTCTTTTCCCTTTTGATGAATATTTTGTGCTAAAACATTCGCACCTTAGATTAAATATGAGAATGAAAGGGAATCATGAACAAAATGTACTAAATCAATTAGGAAGCTGCGAATTCTTCCAGTCCTAGTATATGTCCATCAAATGTGGGTCTGCAGCCCTCTAACGCTCGCTATGATAAAATAGAGAATTAATGATTGATTTCTGTAATAGCTTATTTTTGTCATAATTGGAATAAATATTCTGTTTAAATAATATTGAAATTAATCCATGAAACTTACATCACCGGATGCTATACTATTACTGTATGCAAGAAGATCATCAGCTGTTGGTAATTGAATTTCTGCACGCACTTTCGATACTTCACTGAATGATAATACTGGACTCTTTTAAAATAAAAATTAAAAAAAAAAAAAAAAATTATTCATAATGAAATCAATAATTAAATACAAACCGAAACAAGGGTATCAAGTTCAAGAGCTTTTTCTGGAAATACAGCACGAATTAAATGCTCAGCAGATAGTTTTATTTTTGTTGAATAATCATCCATTGTTTTTTTCTTTCTAAATTAATTTTTAATCTGAAGAAAAGAAAAGCAAGTATGGTTGTACAAATATTTATTGAATATTTATCAGAAAATTTACTATTATTAATATTACTACGCAATGATTAATAAAAAAATCGCACAAAACAATTACTATTTGTTTAATTAAGGAAAAAAAAAATGTTTGCATTTTTCTCGACTAGTATAATGTAAATAATTCAAATAATGGTTTTTGTTTTTGTTTGATATCTAAATTTGAAATAAATTTATAAAGCTTATATGTTAAAGCTTTTAAATGATTATTATCATTTTCATTTAAATTTTTTTTATAAAAGTAATCAATAATACATTCGAGAAGTAATTGATAGTCATTTATTGTTGTAAATGTAAATGATGATGATAATGATTGAAGAATTATTTGACGCATTATTGGTCGTTTTATATAAGACCAATCAAATAAAAATTGAAGATTACCTACAAAGATAGAAATTTAATTTTTCACTTTATTTTGAAGAATTAAACCTATTTTCTCATAAACAATTCTATGATATTTATCAATGTATTTTTGTTCTTTTTTTGAAATATAATAAGAAACTTATCTGTAATTATTTCAAGTTAATTTCATTCGAATTTTTTATTATTTGAAAAGATAGTTACTGTAAATTGCTCAAAAATAATGATGTCATCTGGCCAGTGTTTTTTTCTTTTTTTTTTGAATTACAAAAATTGAGTGCAAAGCATAAGAGAAAGAATAAGGCTATCATTTAAGTTATCAGTAGAATAAATGAAATGATCAGTAGAATAAATGAAGTGATCAGTACGTAAAATAAATGTAAAATCAGTAAAATAATTGAATGATCAGTAGAATAAATGAATGATCAGTAAATTATTTNAAATCAAGGTGCAGAGTTCAAACTTGAGCTTAGTTCGGTCCCATGTCCTATTGGTTTGGCAACGCGCAATATAAATCAACGTTTTAAATGGTAGATTTCACAGTATGATTTTGACATTCAGACAGTCTAGGATGATTGATTTGTATGATTCACTTTTTGAAGTACACATAACTCTCGGATTTAAATCCGAAGTTTCCGCATTTATTTGAAGCATGGAATAGCTAGATATTATTTTCTTATGGTATCTCTTATCAGTGTATTAGTTTGAGTTTTGAATACATTTGTAAGCGATCGTTTAACAAATTATGATGAGATCTGATCGATCATAGTATTTTGATAGAAGCCATTTTTTTGCAATCAATACTTTAAATGAATGTTGAACTAAGTAGAGTTAATAATTTTCAACATAAGATGTCTTTTTCTTTTTGCTATATCTTTAATTTACTTTTGAGCTCAATTGAACTATGAAATAATCACTTTGTAATGTTTCTTAATTACAAATAAATCATTCAGAATAACTGTGATTTTTCAAAGATCTCGTCATTACAACATGAAAAAATTTGAAATATCTAATTTCACTAATCTATTTGAAAGCATAGTTCGAATAGTTAAACCTACGATAAAATTCTACAACAAGTTTTCAGTGAGATCATCTTGAACGAACGAATCAAATTTCATATATGGGCTATTTCAGGAAAAAATAGACCAAAACCACCTTTCGTTCTTTACAAGGATTATTTTCCTGAATAAGTTTCTTTAGCATAGACATATATGAAAATGTTTGCTCTTTCAGGTGACGATTAATTAAAAAGTAATTAGCAAATATATCTCTAACTATATGAGGAAAAAAACTCTGAAAACGTCATAATAGACTACGACATGAATCGCATTTGTATCGGAATTTTCAACAAGATCGGACTTCAAAAAAAAAACTTTCTCTAAAAAACGGTTTTCTCAAGATCTTCTCAAGTCCCAAAATAAAAAATTTTATCTTATGACCATCTAGAGATTTTGAAAAAAGATTTGTATCGCTCGAAATTTGTGTTGAACTTCTCATTCAGCTCTAAAAGTACTTTTTGGAAACAAAATCTATGCACTTTCACAGAAAACTTTAGAGAAAAACTGTGTAGTCTAAGGAGTTGCCTATAGAATGTACTATTTAGTTTTCAAAAATGGTGCCTCGATTTAGAGTTGTTTAAAACTAAAATGCATGAAGTAAGAGTCGACGTTCTCTTCTGTGTCATGTCATTAACGCAGTTTTTTTCAGATTACCTAAAATAACTTAACATACATGTAACACATAAAAATTATCTCTAGGAATGTTTATATCCTGATATGCACGTGTTTTAATTATACGAATTCATGTCACTAATGATTGAATTTGTCTATTTATTAAAAATTTGTGACTTTTTGAAAGATCTCTTAATATTTGAAATCGAAAAAAAGATTGATATACCTGGATATATATTATTAGCAGCCTTTAAAATGGCCATCATTTCAGCATAAATAGCTAAATGAATTGCTTGTGAATATCGATGCAATAAACAAATATAAAACGAATCAAAAGGAGTTTTTGTTTGATTTAAAAATGTTATTTTAGCTGGTATATTTGTTTGTAAAAGTAAATTTTGAAAAACAATTTTATCTCCACTACAAATAAGATGAAAATGTCGTTGAATCATTGTACTTGTTTCTAATTCGATTAAATTCATACAAAGATAATATCGAAACTTAATTTCTTCATATATTAATTCAATATGATTATGCCCCATAAATGATGAACATTCAACATAAGCCATACGTTGTTTATAATCAGTTGGAAATGAATTTATTAAATTTCTTATTGATATTAAATCATTTTGACAATTTATTAATACTGATGATAAATATGGTAAATCTTGTTTATCATTAATTAAAGTAAAATTACTTGAAGATAAACATGTTTCATTACTATTTGATGATAATAGATAAACATGAAGACCAACAGATGAAAAAAGATTTGCTAAATTATAAGCAGTTGAGCTATGACCATAAAGTGCAACTGCATCCACATTTGCAGAAGAATTTGATTTTGAAAAATTCGGATTACTTGAAAAATGTTCACACATCTGAAATAACTAATAGGCCAGGTTCAAAATCTAGATGCAAAATTAATCGCTATTCAAAACTGAAACTCTTTGATACTGTTGTTTGTGGTTATCAGAGTCTCTGATAGCTGTTGAAATGTAGTACTATTTATATAGAAGAAAACAATGAAACATCCATGTTTCTATAACAAGTTCAATTTGAACATTCAATAATAGAAAAATTAATCGATTAGAAGAGAATTTCAAGCATATTTAAGTCAAATCTGTTTATCGAATGAGAAGATTTATCTTTCTATTAAGGCTATCCTATTGTAAAAAAATTTTTGTACAAGTTTATTTTTCTCACTGGTTCTTTTTTATAGCGGAACCGAAAATTGTTCGTGTGTATGTCTTAAACAAAAAAATCGTTATACTGTCCAACAGTGACTACTTCGGATCAAGTCTATTCCTAGTCAAAAATAAGATCAGAACCAACAATTGATTTTTAGTATAAGTTCTAGGTATTTGGTCTCCTTCTTCTTAATAAAGTTAACAAGTTTATCTTCTAAGAGATAAAATGATGTCTTTATGCATCTTTATAAACTTAGACGCTAATGATAATTCTTTGCTTTGGTTCCAAAAGGTAAAAAACTGTTACAATCCGAGATGTTTTCAATAGAAATTAAAATTCATCGGACAATGCTAATTTGAAAAAAAAAATTTAATTCCATTTATTTTACCTACATAATCCAACAGTTCTTTTGAGTTAAATCCGTTCAAAACTAAAGAGTATTATCTATGATTAATCCATTGATAATCATAGAGACGTTGGAAATACTTAAGTAACAATGACAACGAAATGCCTAACAGAATTGATAAATATCTGTTACTATTGGTCAACTAATCTTGTAAAAATTGAAGGAAGATTGTAAAATATGATAAAATCAAATTGAAGGACAAATGTGAATTTCTTTCTTTTCTTTGTTCCGACAGATTTTTATTCTTATCCTATGAGTCCCATATTTCTATTGGTCACTTATTATTCATCAAATGAAAATAAAAACGCTAGCTGTCGCTTTCTAATTAAAGATTTTATTTCGATTCTTTTTATTTCTTATTTCAAATTTTATTAATGATTTGATTAGTATGATACAATTTACTGATAATTTTCTGATCTTCTATACTTCCTTGAAAAATAACAAAAACAAATTTATGTAGGTCTTCAAGCATAACAATTGTTCGTCGCTTAGTTGCCAAAATGCTTCGCATCAAGATCGATGGTGATCAAGAACAAGGAACTGTGCTTATCGATGTAAGTCTTTAAAATAGATCTTTTCTTGTCTATCATAATTTGTTTTCTTGATTTTTTGAAGACTTTAAAATTGTCGGAACAAAAATCAGACAAAAAATTTTTAACAAAAAAAGATGTTTTAACACTTTATTTAAATAATCGGTTTGTCAAATGATTTGTATCGAAAGAAAAGATAATATTTTTTTATTATTTAATAGAGGTATTAGAAGTATTCCATCACTTTCAATATTTCCTCATTTAAATTGTCTTTCGATTGATGGAAATCATCTTCAAGATCTTGAATTTATTAAAACAAATTTTGCGTTAGCAGAACTTTATGCAGGAAATAATCATATATCGAATATTAAAGGATCACTTAATCAATTGAAAAATTTACGTGTACTTCATTTACAAAATAATCAAATATCAAATCTTAACAAACTTGTCTATGAATTACGACATTTAAGTGCACTTGAAGATCTCAGTAAGTTAAATTCATTAAGTTTCAATACATTAAAATGTTAATTTATTTAGATTTATTTGATAATCCAGTGACTTTTGTTCAAGGTTATAAATCAATAATAATTGATTTACTTCCAAAACTGCGTGTTCTTGATCGAAAGAGTATTTAAGAGAAAAAAGAATTTTGTCAATTCTGTATTTCTGTTCTTTTACTAGCGATTTCAAATGCAGATCGAGCTCGAGCATTTAATGATTGTCATCCTGATCGAAAAAAAGTGCTTAATCGTATTGGATTTGCTTATCATCTCGAATCAAAACAAGAACAAAATTCATCAGAAAGACCAATACTTTTTTCATCATTACCATCGACAACAAAATCTACAGTACGGATCCAAGAAGACAATCAGAATGATCAATCTCATGAGTAAATTTTAACATATTGTTCAAAATAATATTTAATTGTGCCTATTTTTTTTTTTAAATAGACAATTGTTAAATGAAGCTGTACGCAATCGGGCATTACGACGTAGTTTAACTGAATATTCACAATTTGATTGGAACAAAATTCCAGTAGGTGCTGAAAAACGTTTAATGGAAGCAGAAAATGCAGTAACACAACCCGATGTTATTTCTATCTTTTTTCAATAATATACTTGTTTGATTTTTTATATAAATATTTTTTCATTTACACATTCACTCAATAAATATAACTTCCACGATTTATATTGAAATATATTTCGCGATTTTTTAACATTTTTGTATAATGTTTGAAAGTTGTACTCAATTACTGGAGTACTCTTTCAAGTGTTTAAACTCTCAAGCTATTTACTTATCAAAATAAAATCGAAATGTGAATTGTTATGTAGTTAAACATTTCATCACGACTTTATTTTGTTGAATAGATATATATTGAAAAAAAAAGGTTTCAAATATAAAATGTTTGATTTTGCGATGAAGTTAACAAAAGAAAGTTATCGTTTACGATTTAGTTCATCTTCAGGCCTTCGTAGAACTTGTTTAAACAAGTAACAAAGCTTTATAGGCATAAAAAATAGAAAATTTTTATTGTTTTCATTATTTCTTTCATCGATAAAACGAAATAAACTATTCAAGTTAACTTTTTGTTATAAAAAAAGGATTGTATCATTCTAGATTTATTATCATAAAGGTTTATAAGTTAATTAAAAAAAAAAGTGAAATTCTTTCGTCGATGCTATCATTAGAATTGATAATAAGATTTCGAATATTGTTTAAACAAATATCACATAAAAATAATGATGTTATTGTTACAATTATCCAATGAATTCGAGAAAAGTCAATCAAACAAATTTCTTGTGTAACAATATTATTATTCAAATTATTCGGCTAACAAGATATTGAACGAAATCCTTAGAGTCAATAAGTGAATAGTTTCGCACATTATTATTTGTCACTTATGTGATAAAAAAGCAAGTCAAGTTTTCAATTTTAATATATTTTTCAACTGTGATAACTTTATAGATGATATCTACATAATTTTTGTCAATAAATAACATTTGAATGAACGAATTAATCATTTTTTAATCTCTCTGTAATGTTTTCTTTTTTTTATTGGATGAAACATAATTGTACTATATTAAAGTTTTATCTATTCAATCGAAGCTTTCGAATCTTATATAGAAGATTCTCATCATTATCGTTTATGAATTAAAAACAAGTAACATTGATCGTTATGACTCGCTTGGTCCTCGACTGAATGCTCAATCCTTTCTGTAAAACTTACTGTTCAGCAAGTTCATTCGACACCAATATCTAATGTATGCATGCAGTGAGGGTGTGGATGTGCATGTCCATGTAGTTCTTATCTTAATTTATTCAGCCAATCACGCTTAAATCCGCACCCCCATGCGCACATTTTTCAGCACATACTATTTCAATTTCAATCAGACTGGCCTATATCAGCCTACTTGGAAATGAACCAACAAATCGATACCAAGTCAGCCTGTTTGCCGGTAACAAGTCTGGTTTACCAGAGTTCCTAAAACCAGTCAGTTTTCATCAATTTTTTATCGATGTTTTCAGAGCACTAAAATTGGCCTATTTTACTGGTTTTTACCGATTTTCATGGTTTTAATGGTGAAAAGATATGAGCCTAGAAGTTTCCAACTGACAAATTTCCAGTAGTTATCAAAATCTCAGCTCTAAATGTTGAGCTAACACTGTCTTGTTATACGATTAAAGCCTCAAATCATGTTGAATGAATTTATTACGGTCATCAAAGGTCAGCAAGCCATCAGAAGTGAAATTTGCTCTGACCTAAAGATTTTCTACCTTAAAATTAGGAGTTCGATTTTCTGGACTACTTTTCATCGACTCTCATAAAATTCAAATATCTAATTGTTTTTTCTCCTTATGCTTTCATTACAAAATATCTGAAAAATTCTGTTCTGTTGTCAAGATCTCGCTAAATATTAGCATCATGCTATTGTAAAAATATTTCGATACTAGGAAATCTTAAAATAGACAGTCTAATATATAAATTGTATGTTTTAGCTCAACTTATCCTTCTGTCAACAACAGTATCATATTATGAATTGAGGTGCCGGTCAGCTGTATTAAATAATTATTTAAAATAAGAATAGATAAAACTTCTCAATTGCAAATAAATCATATCATTATTGGAAAAAGTAAGCCCAAGCCTAGTATAAATGTTGTTCAATATTAGTTGTTGTGGATTCCTATGTAGATGAAACTTTTTTGAGAGCAACGTTCGTTCATTCTGACTATCAGCATATGAGCCAGTCCATGTAAGTCACGACCGACGTTGCTCAATCGATATCATCAGAACTTGCTCAGTTTGAGATATGTTATAGAGGGAAGAGTTTTATGATTTTTGACGCAAGCCGATTCAAAAAATATTGAACCCTCGATTTTTTTATGAGCATTTTATGAAAAGGTCTAAAAATGACCATATATATAAATAGGGGTCCTAATGCAACGATATCTCACGAATGGCTCAACGAAATGAGCTGAAATTTTTTAATGCCATACATCTTAATGAATTCTATTTACCATAAAATTTTCGCTTTAAAATATTGAGCTATTGGGATTTTATGAAGCACTCAATATATGAAAAAAGGTTGATTTTCCGTAACTTTTGCATGTCAGAACTTTTGATAGGAATGATATGTGAATGTGAAG
>CAJNSZ010000071.1:121739-171547 GCA_905329745.1 Rotaria sp. Silwood2 | reverse complement strand
GCTCAATATTTTAAAGCGAAAATTTTATGGTAAATAGAATTCATTAAGATGTATGGCATTAAAAAATTTCAGCTTATTTGGTTAAGCCATTCGTGATATATCGTTGCATTAGGACCCCCATTTATATATAGGGTCATTTTTAGGCGTTTTCGTAAAATGCTGATAAAAAACCGAGGGATCAATATTTTTTGAATCGGCTTGCGTCAAAAATCATAAAACTCTTCCCTCTATAACATATCTTAAATTGAGAAAAATCTAACGACATCGATTGAGCAGGGTCTCTATGAAGTCGGTCGTGGCTTATACGGACTGGCTCATATATAAAATCTGACAGCGTAAAATAGAAGTTATTACTATTAGAAATCTCATGAGTTATATAAATTTCACATTGTATATCTTTATGAACTGAAGTAATAGGTTGTTTCTCTGAAGAACTGATTGCTTACGTGATATATCAAGCTCAGTGGTTTTTCGCCGGTTAAGTTAAGAGTTTTAACCGACGGTTTCCGTCGAAATTAGAGGAGAGCTAGATATGGAAAGCACCTGGTAGACTGAAATAACTACCAAAAATAAACCAGATCCGTCAAGATCTGAGTAGTGAAAATATGTGATTTACGGAACTCCAAGCCTAAAAATCCTACTGAACCACAGCTATATAGTGAAAACATCTGATTGGATGGCACGTAAATAACAAAGTTCCATGATTGGCAGAATTACCAAATATGAGAAAATCTCATTTCAAATAGTTGCTCAAGATCTGCACAAATATACTTGTACACGTGACGTTACATGTGACATGCAAACACACAAGAAAGCAAATACATTTTATTTCATATTATCCTGCCCTCGGTCGAGGGAACAGTAATACAGAAATATAGAAAATAAAAAAGTATTGTTTTGGTAGAAATATGATGTTAATTTCACACTAAAGGATAACTTCCAATGTCTGCAATACCACATTGGTTGTGCTTATTACGACTCATCCAAATATAACCTTTATCACCCCATGTTTCACCCCAAGAATTTTTTGCAATATAATAATCTTTTTTGACTGTACTATTTTTAAATGTATCATAGCCAACAAGAATGAATGAATGATCAATATTTGTTGACGAACAGTGAGGTTCATCATAAACACCCGATGAATAAAATTGAAACGAACTTTGTGAAGCATCAACTGCTACTGATATTGGACCAACAGTTGCAATTGCTATTTGTAAAGCCGTTTCATTTCCTTTAGGAAGATCAACGAAACCCTATAATTCGCAAATGAATGAATAAAAACGGTATGAGAGAAAAAAAATACTGACTGTATCTGTTGCTCCGACCGTCTTTGGATTAAAGCGACATTTGTCATCTTTTGCTTCATACGGATAACTTGCTTCTGTATCTATTCCCTTATTAGCTGCAATGTATTGAAATGAAGCATCCATCCAACCTCCATTGCAACCTTGATTACCATAATCACCAGAACAATCCATTAGATTTTGCGCTGACAATCTTACTAAATGTCCTGTCTTTATGAAATGTTGTCCTTCTAGAGCACCTGTTGCTGTAAAAGCCCAACACGAACCACATTGACCTTGATTTTCGATGACTTTAGTTACAGCACCCTTCTTTCGCCAATCTATTAAGCAGAATATATTGGATAATTCAAAAAATTGTCTCACGGTAAAAATCTATCCGACTGATAATTTTCATTTGAGCTAATATTTGGCTCATAAGTAGGACTCATAATATAGATAAAAATCGTGAAAAGGTTCATGCTTTTAGGTCTTTCTTCTCAAGTTATAGTCATTTTACTGAATTGTCAGACTATTGCGAGATATCACAAGAAGAATCTCAACAAGGAGTTTCGACCTGAAATTTTCCTCAACAATAGCACTCATAGCCCGTATTATGTCCGAAAAGTTTTAGCTCAAACAGATGATTTCTTCTGAAGATATCGTATGTCTAAGAGCTGGGCTTCTTTTGAAGCTCATGTATGAACGTAACGTTTTTTGCAAGCGTGTTATTTTAGAAGAGAAACATCCATTTGAGCAACAACTTTCAGAATATCATAATAACCATGAGAACTATTGTTGGGAAGAGTCTCAGATCGAAACTCCTTATTTCGATTTTTTTCGTGCTCTTCTGATAATAGAAATGAACTTTTCTTATTCGAGAAAATTTTCGATCAATTCATAGGCACATAACCATTTGAAAGTTGATGATAGCTCTTTCTTTTTCAGTTAAAAGGTCATCCCTCCAAGAATATTGATATTGAAAATATTTACCAACAGCTGCAGGTATATATATGTTGGATGGATGGTGAAATGGGTGTTCATTGGATTTTTTCACAGAATCTGTTGTCGAAGGCATTTTGACACCGTTTAACATTGTTCGAACAAATTCTTCATGTGTCTAAAATGAAAAAAAATATCGAATATGAAACTAAGGATTATAGAATTTATTTATTCACCATGTCAGCAAATTGATTAATTTTCAGTGTATACGAATGCAGACCCATATCAGCTTCAAGATTATGTCGATCGATCATAGCTACATTATCTTTAAATGCAACAAAACTAAATAAACAAAGAATCTATTCAATAGACAAATTCAGTATTGATTTTAGTTTTTGTCTTACCGATATTGTTCCTCTCGAAGATTAGTATATTGTTTTTTATGAACACGTTTGAATAAATCCCAAAGTGCTTTTTGTTGATTTTCATTCGTTGCTTGTGAGGCAGTTAAGATACAAATGAAAAAGATAAGTAAATGCATGTTGATAAAGGCAGTCAGGACAATTTAAGCTTGCAAATGTTTTGCTATTCTTTATATATATGAGATAAAAAATATGCAGCGTCAGAGTTTATTTTTTTACTTTTATCATGATAAATTTTGAATATTCAAGTTCTTCTAACTTCGTAATTCTGTATTCAAAAAAGATTATGCGAACTAACTGTCACTGTTATTGCATCATGGCCTAGACAATATATCGAATGTTGAAATGAGAATATTAGAAAATTTTTAAAATATAGATTAACTACCGGTCATCACTTGATAGAACTGAATATTCTCAAGTATTACAAAGTGTATAATTCTTTACTATTTCTCATAGGTCAAACAGACCCAGTAGACTGCTATATAAATTTGCTAATATGTGTTTATCAGAACTATCGAAAAGAAAATTGTGCATAAACACATTTGGTTACCTTATATCACTTGTAATATACGTAGCAAAACAAAAAGGTCAAAATGTATTTTTAGCTGTTAAATATTCGTTTACTTAGAGCTAATGAATCAAGACCTTATCACATTACAATGTTTATAATGTTTCACTCTCTCTTTCATACAAGAAATATCTTAATCAATCTAGCAGATTTGTCTTATTATTATGAAAGAAAAAACATGTTTTCTCTTGTTTGTTTTCATTCTATTCATGTGATAACTAGAACCAAGAAATTATGTAATTATACAGAAAAGATCCAAATGGATAGGACTGTGATACAGAGTTGTAACCGGCTCGGTGGAGGCTGTTCAACCGGCCGGATTTTACCGGTTTTTGCCGGTTGCAGATTGTTGACAAAATTTTTTAATTTTTCATGTGGAGGACATTGCATCTCTCTTCTTCATATTTTTTTAAAGAAAAAAGACTACAATTTTTTTAAAATGTAAAATATTTTTAAATTTTTCTTCTGAATTTGTTTTCAAATAAAAAGTAAAACTATTTACTGTTTAAAAAAAAACAAACGAACTGTCACATATGACGAGCTTATATGCTTTTAGCTTTTCTTTTGACATTAATCTAATTGTTTGTTTTGACATGGTGTTACATAAGTGTAATTGAATTAAGAAGAGAAAAGAAAACTATATATGCTTGTACGAATAGAACTATATGTCGAATAAATTTCAACAAATACACTCACCACTATCGTTGTACTAATGCCGAATAATAAAATCTATAAGCCACATTAAACATATTTATAATTATTAATTCTTGTTATTAACCGACTGTGATTGAACATTTGATCTACATCTGCATTCTGATCGTATTTTAATAAGTTCAAATTCAAGAGAACTATATAAAATAAAATAATTCTTTATTTCCATCTTTATTATGAATATGGATGATCTTACGGGACAAGAAATTCAATACAAATTAAAATCCAAAGCTTTTGAATTAGTTAAAAACGAAAAAGGTAACAATGTAATATGGAAAAGCGATGCGTCTTTAATTGAGAAAACGAATGAATATGATGCAACTCATTTACTGGAAGGATGGGCAGCATGTAATCATTGTTATATGGCTTATAGAACACATTCTAAAAAGAATGCTGATGGTAAGCGAAAAAATGTTGGATTAAATGGTATACATGATCATTTAAAAAATCGTAAATGGAAACCAAAAATGAATTCAACTAATAATCAAGGAGAAAAGGTTCAAACAACAACATCTGTTGTTCAACCCAAATTCGCTTTCCACAAAAATACATTATCAGAAAAATATAAATTAAAACTTAAATGCGCTGAGCTAAAATTTATTGTTGCTGGTTGACATTCATTTTAAATCATTAGAAAATAATGGTATTTTGAAATTGGGTCAAACTGGTATTGAAATCGGAGCTAATATTGGTTTAGTAGATGTCCATGATATTTTTTATGGACGACAAACGATTCGTGAAGAAGCATTATCGAAGTTTCACCAATATACTGATCAAGTATGTTCTTTGTTAGAAGAACCAATTAAGCAACATTGTATAGCAGCTATACGGCTGACCTTTGGACTGAAGATTTAATGAAGAGAACTTACTTGGATTTTGAAATCTTCTTTGTCAATGATATTTACAAATTAAATCATACATTATTGCGATGCAAACATTTTGAAGAAGAAAAATCTGGCATTAATATTTGGTATGAAATTGAAGAAATCTTCAAATCATTTAATTTACCATTTGGCGATACACCTGTTACTACTGATCAAGGATCAAATGTGATTAAAGCTCTAAGTCTAACTGATGAAGCACGATATTCTTGTTTAGCACACCGAATGGATACTATTTTAGAAATAGCATGGGAAAATTTGAAAATAATCAATGTTGAATTTAAAGATTTCTGTACTGTAGTTGGGAATCTTCGAATTTATTGTGAACAAAGTGGCGGAATTCAATTCAAATTACCTAAAACATTGAAACGTACGATTGGGACTCGTCCATAGCATTTCATATTTTCTTATTCATGACAGTTTATATCAATCATACGATACATGACTGGCTTTATTACGTCAGCGAGATGAACAGCATCGACTTGTACATATTAATCCACAATTATTATCTGAAATCAATAAGTTTATGGAAAAATTTAGTTTGATTTTTGATAATTTAGAATTTTCAAATCGACCTACTTTGCCGAATGTTATTCCAAACTAGTATTTGATGCTTGAATATTGTATCATAGATGATAAACGAAAAAATTCAATTGTCAATTTATTAAAAGCTGAAATTGCTAAAGGACTTGTTGACAAATATTGGACATCAACAACACAATTGCATTGGATCGCAACCTATCTAGATCCAACATTCAAAGATTTATTGTTTGTTACAGATCCATTATTTTTAGAGGAACAGAAGAAATCAATCGAAGAAGGTAGTCATATTTTGGCTAATGATTATTAGAATGCTATTTTATCAACAGCAACATCATTATCATCAAATGAAACTAATTCACCACCAATAAAAAAAAGAAAGAAGATCCTTTTGCAACAATGCGTAGTGGAAGAACAACAGCTGCTTCGATTAAAGTTTCGGCGAATTCATTTACGAAAGATATTCAACGACAAATTCAAATTTATGAGAATGCATCGTATAACTTATCTCAAGACAATAATCCATTATTATTTTGGCGTGAACAACAACAAACTTTGCCGATTTTATCCAACATTGCAAAATCTGTGTTTGCTATACAAGCGTCCTCAGAAGAATCTGAGCGACATTTCTCGACGGCGGGACAAATTGTTACAGAAGAAAGGTCCCAACTGGATCCTGAATGTGTAGAATCACTGGTTGTATTAAAAGAAGCATATTTGAACAAGATATGGCCTACGTCAAAATAATAATACTTTTTTTCAATTGGCTTCATATGATTAAAATTAAATATGTAATAATATATATTTTTTGTTTTTTTGCCATTCATGCACTTGATTGTTTGTTTTCGTATATATATATATGTTGTTCACGAAAATTTTGAATCATAACAATGAAAGAAATAAAAATTACAGATTGAGTTCTGTGGAAAGACATCATTATTCGCATAGAACGAACTCAATGTTGAGAACCTTTGTTTGAATTTTCACATCAAGAATCTTCTTCATTTCCAACTAGCTTAGTCTCCTGATATTGAAACTATATGTACCAAACTATGTCATCTTAGCAACACATAACAAAGATTCCGTATACGTACTCACTTTAACCAAGATAAAAATTTTATTTGCTGAAAAAAAATCATGAAATCGCAGGTTTTTACCGGTCTAGAAATATTTTTTAGATCGGTCAGTCACCAGCCGAACTGGACCGGTCTAATTTTTCTTGACCGGTTACAACTCTGGTGACAATGCAAGTGGCTTAAATAGATAGTGAATGCAAGTATCACATTTTGCTGTTAGCAATCCTTTGATGATTGCATAGGTATTGAATAACGGCGATGAGAAGAAGAAAATAGAAATGATAAAAATTGACGCCATGTTGTCTTCTCCTTCCTTTGTGTTGATAGATGGTAAACTCTTGTAAACCAAGTATAAATGATACTTAAAAACGCAAGCTGAACTTTCATTGTTTCACTGTATTCACTCCGTAAAGCATCATAAATCGATTATAAATAAGTCTCTTTTGTATGAAAGACTTGTCAAAAGTTGATGATAGCAATCAGAAATCGTACTCAATTACATTTAATTTGAATAATTAAATAAATGACTCTGTTTTCTACTTATTAAAATGAAAAATTATTGTTATGTTTTGTGTGCCTGACATATAAGTAACTTACAATGTTTTATTTTTTAATGTTTTAAAGGTAACTTGCTCGGACTGTAATCTGTTATTCAGTTAACTATAGGTTATTCGATATACAAACTGAAATTAAATACTTTTTTCTGAAAAGATCGATAATGAAAACAATCAGAAAGTTACTAAGAATAAAACTTTCAAATTCGAATAGAGTTTTGAGAGTCAATAAATCTTCTTAGATTTTAATTTGGTTTTAATACTATTGATAATTGCATTTATTTTTGCAAAAATAATTCATATAAAGACAGTACACATGTTGCTGTTGTAAAGATATTTATTCATAAGTAACTTCAGTATATAAAAACTGATAATTATTGAAGAATCAATTTCAGAAAGAGTCGAGAAGCATATGATACATGAACCAAAATATATATTAGTTTTGAAAAACATCGAGTTTCTGATTTTATATAATTATTTATTTTTCGACTCTCTTCTTCTAAAAATTCTTAGCGAGTATAATAATGGCTCAATAATATGTACATAAAAGAAAGGCTTGTTTATCATAAAATTTAAATACTATAGTTATGGAAAAATGAACACATAAATTTATAGATTAGTTGATTCGGCTGAAGACACTGTTGGTGTTGTGGACGTTTGCTTTTTAAATTCTTTGCCATTACTATATTCTTGTAATCCTGCACGAACAGCAGCTTGAGCATTTAATTTAGCTTTATAATTGTCTGTAAGTGGATTTATAGGTTCCGAAGCAATTTCACCACTAAACAAATAAACATTAATATATTCATTTTCTTGCTGATGTTTAATTTTTTTGTAAGATTTTACTGATATAAAGTAAGAATGATATCAACGGAGATCAAACTTATAAGTTTTCTCAGTGCATTTAATTTTTAACGAAAAATATTTGAGTTTGATAGTTCGAAACTTACATAATATCAATAACCCAATCTCGGAAGAATGGAAGAAGTTGATCATCCATAGCTGGTAAGACAACCATCCTCTAAAAATTCAACGAAAAGGAATATAAAAAATTCAAGAAACAGCTTCCAAACTTTAATTTCAGCTCGTATTTTAGCTGCCAAAACGTCTTCAAGTAATGTATAAGAATAGTCTTTTTCTCCATAAGTAGGTGTTGCTTTTATATTAAGAACAGGCACTTCAGAAAAGCCAACCCTATACGAAAAAAGAAGAACACATCGAATGACTATATGTAAAAATGAAAATTATATATATATATTTACCAAATTCGATCACTTGGTGGTGGAGGAATGTTGAGCTAAAAATGATAATATCAATAGCGAACATGTAATCAATCGGAATGAAGTTTTTATGTTAAGTAATACACATAAATCGATGAGATCTATGTTTAAGAACAACATATTAAATGGAGTCTAATTGAACAAATAATATGAAGTAACTAAAATACGATCTCCTTTCTTTGAATTCATTGAGCTCAAAAAACAATTTTCTGGTCAAAAACAACAAAATTGTCTATCCTCTGTCTATCAATGGGATTCTGTGTGCTGTGAGTTCAAAAGATTGGCCATGATAAGCAGCTTAAGTTATAATTGTCATTGCCAATTAACCCATTTTAGTTATAATTTGTCCATGGTGAATCACAATTGAGATACTAAATTTTTTAAGCTATTTACATCTATTTTTGTATGCAAACCTCAGATTTTTCAGTAAAGAAGTTTTTTCGAATCATAATGAAATTTGTCGAGTACATTAGAGCTTAGTAATTTTCATGGCTTGATAAATGGTGATAACCGATCCTTTTTCAAATTTCATACAACTAAAATTTCAGAATAAATTGAATCTATTACAAACGTAATGTAATCAATAAATTTCAGCATGATCCTAAAAACTCATTTTCTGATAATTCGAATGATAGTATACAAATATGGAGACAGATAGCTTTCGCATAATGATATTTCTAATATCATAATTGAATATCTTAAAAGTTTAATATCTCAATCAAGATTAACCATGGACAAACCATATTGTGAATACGTTAGTTTAGCAATTACAATGATAACTTTAGCCGAACTTACGAGGAAACTTCTTCAGTTGCCTTCTTCCGATTTTAATGATTCTTTTACCTATAGATACTACATACTATTCTAATAAAAACTCTAAAAGAATTTGAGTTTCTATTGATATTTGATTAAACTATCGAATTTGTAATATGTCTATTTTCTAGAGGTCCCAGGTTTTCGGAAAATTCGTATCTTCAAATTTTGATATTCGAAACTTTGTAGATGTAGAGAACTCAACTAGACTTACTTCCATAAAAAAGTCATAGGTCTTGAGCAATGTTTCTTCGAGTTATGAAGCTTAAAAAAAACCATGCTGTATACACTATCCATATAAAAAGGTCTATATCTTGTAAGTCTCACATCTCGCAGAGACTTTGTTCAAAACTTCTGAATTTTTTCATCTAATGGAATATCAATTTAACCATTCTATATCCTATTGAATGATATATTAAGGAATAAACTTACTGTGAGAACACCACTGAAACTAGTTATTTCAATATTAGCACCAACTTCTTCTTCAGAAAACTTTTCGAATAATTTCTTAACGAATGGAATATTAGCGAACATTTGAAAATATTTGTTCAATGCTAAATTCATTAATGCAAGACCAAGTTTTCGTGTTACTGCCCTAAAAAGAGAAAAACGAGTTCTTTTTATTTTATTAAAAATATGAACGATCTACTTACATTTCAGGTATTTCAGGTTCTTTAGCTAAAAGTTTTTGTCTTTGAATTAAATCATCTTCATCAATACGTTCATCATCTTTATGTACAAGTTGGGCTGTATGATATTGAGCAAATATTGGTTTATCTTTTTTTGGATTATAATTAATTAATCTTTGAAGTAAAACACGTGTCTTTACTGACAATCTAAATAAAATATTTATTTAAATAAATGAAATTTTTGATTATGAAAATTATTTACTTAATACTTCCACGATAATAAAGAAATAAATTAAGCCAAAGTCCTTGAGTATTCCATTGCATTGGTTCAACTTTTAATATAAGAGGAAATGTATTTCCTAAATCAATTGATACAACACGAAGATTTTCAAGAATAGATACCTTTTACATACATATAGATTAATTTAAAAATCAAAAGACATTTCTATTTTTTTCCTTAGTACTTACAGCAATTTCTTTTAATTTCATTTCGATTTTAGTTTTAATTAAATCTTTAAAAACTGGACTATCGAACATTTCACGTAATAATCTTCGAGCCATACAATTAACTGTTATTGCTGTTTCATCTAAACATTCAGGTGATTGAAGAACTTTTCGTAAACAAGCTTCATTTGGTGTCATTTTCTTAGATTTTTTTGCTCGTGTTCGATGAGTTCCACTTGCATCCATTTCATCATTGTCTGATTCTACTATCTAAATATAATTATTCAATAATTATTTAGCAAATATAAATCATATATAAAAAAATAATAAATTTTATCTATTCTAAGATGAGAACATAGCTTTAAAAATTTACGAATTGAGAAATTAATATCGTTTCGTTAAAAGAACTCGAGTAATTCAGACCATCTCTCCTAAAAAAATGTCAATTTTCGTCAAAAGTATGAAAATCGATATAAATGCGTGTGAAGATAGTCCGAAGTCTCATCTTTCATAAATGACATGAGTTTTTATTTGGCATCTAGTTTTGTCCAAAAATGTTCGTCATTTTCTGCTTGAAAATTTTTTTTTTCAAATAAAATGGAAAATCTGTTTCGCTTTATTCTCTGTTTATTTGTTTTTGATCGCACATCTTTTTATTCTAAAAGGAGCTTCATGGTAGTCAATGACTTTCCTTTTTTGTTTGAAAGAGTAGGCCAATATGTATGACATAACAGAGGCCGTGTTTTAAACTAAGCTTTTTTACTATTATATAAAAGAGTACCTTCATAATTGGAGCGCTAGTTTTTGATACATGGAACTTTTTCGCTCCTTAAACAGTAAGAATTGAGAAAATGGCTCTCTCATGCCCTGTATCCTAACATGCTTTTTCAAACAAATATAAAATTAAGTATATAGAATGAAGTTCCACAGACTATTTTGGGCTGCCAAATGGAACGAAAATTTATAAACATTTTTATGAAAGACAATATAACTTTTTCCTTATCTTGTATCAAATATTAACAAAATATTTAGTGAACATACGTTAGCTTTTTCTTGTAATTCTTCAATATTCATTTGTGTTTCAACTAAACCTGCATCTATATCGATTTTTTTAACTGAATTTGATACAAGTTCAATATCTGAATCAGTTTGAGCTAGACGACGATATGATGATGAATTAGAGACAGAGGATGAAAGAGAAGTATTGTCTTCTGCAATAAGACTATTAGTTCGTTCAATTTCTTCTTTTCCATAACGTAAAATTAAAGATAATCTAAATAGACATAAGAAGAAAAAAACTAAAATAAATATTTATCTGATATAAATTTACTTATGAAACCATTCTTCTTTTTGTGGACCAGTTTCAAACCAAATAGAAAGAGTTGTTGCTGGATTAGTAAAAAAATCATTTGCATCAAGTTTAGATTTTTCTAATAGTTGTATATTATAAATTTGTTTATCAAGTATTTGTAAATGTTGTATAACAATTGGATAATCATTCATCCAATATTTAGCACGTGTTAATGTTGCTTCAGGTACAACAGTCATTCGAGCTTCTAAAAGATCACAAAAGGTAATCAATTGAAAAACACAGAAACAAGTAAACCCATTTTCATACCTTTGATTAAATATTCTCGATAACCAATAAATTTCACTTCTTTATCAGGCTTTTTGTCTTCATTCCAAGGTTTACTTGCAAGTTGAATTATAAGACGATATCCATCAAGACGAATATCACATGGATAACGAACAAAATCATCGTCATTATCAGCTTCATAACGTTGAAATGCAATTGAAGCACCCGTTACCTTAAATTATCACAATGACATGTTCATTTAACACAATAAAGAAAAACGATATTGTGTTGTTCAATGATGCTGACTTTAATTAATAAAAGCTATTTGTGCAATCCCTACGGAGTTAAAATCTGTTAGACGATTTAGCTGCTGTTGCTAATCACAGGGACATTGTTTTATTCTACCTATCTCGGGACACATTTCTTTGCCAATCCTTTTACTCAGATTTACAACACTTGGTCACTATGACAATTAGTTGCACTGCTATAAAATAATATCGGAAAAAACTTCCTCTTAGTATTATGAAGAAATAACTCAGAGAGATTCTGAAAATAACTAACAATCTATCAGTGAAATCATCTAAGAATCCATTTAATGAGATAAATTTTCATTTTGCATATACGAATAGAACTGGTTGGCTTGGTTTCGGGTCCGATTGATTCTAGTCATCTAAGACATGTAAAGAATGCATTAGCCACCAAATACAAAAAATTGGAAAAAAATATCTCATACCTTTGGAGCGACTATCAAATTTTGATTAAAATGCTTTCATTGAGAATCATAGCACGGTTCGGTACCGGATCCAAAAATTTCGAACCCGACGGCCTCAACATGCCGCCCTTATCCTTGCACGGAGCCGTATGTGACTGAATCACATGTCTGTAAATCGAAGTTTGTGGAAAGTGAAATAGAAACCATGCTTCTGTCAAACATGTGACCAATTGACATTGTCCTATTGTCACTTTCTCCTTTTGCTTAATCCTCCAGAGATGCAAATAAGGAAATAGTTCATATATTATAACGAGACATTATTGATATATGGTCCGTGATCGTATAGCAACAACGTTTATCACAGTCTGTGATGAATTGGGTTCATATGTCTACCTGTATAGTTCAACATCCCTTTTAGATTATATTTCACAAGAAATAAAACAATTCTTAGAAACTTAAATAAATTTTCAATACATAAAAGGGAAAAGAATTGAACTAACTTTTATATTAGTATCTTTATCTTCTTTGTCATATTTTGCAAATAATGATTCAAGAGCAGGAAAATCGATCCGTTCTTCAATAGCATTTTCGTTTATTTTTTTATTGATAAAAATTCGAATCCATATATGAAATAATGTTGCAGCAAATAGAACACCAACGATCAAACCAGAAAAATATGGGGATATTGGTTTCCATAATGCAAATATCAAAGACATGACTCCAACAATCATCTATGTTAAAAATTACATCATCATATTTAATATAATTAGTATAATTATGATACTCACTGCACTGGTAAAAATGGTATCACTACGTATAGGTAACTTTTCTAATGGAATTTCCTTAACATTTAATCGAAATTTAGGTCCAGATAATAATATAGCAGCTCTTCGTGTACGATCTTTAGGTACGGTAACTACAGTAAGTTTTGCAGTCATTTCAACAGGATCGACTTTCATAATAACACGTTCTTCTACAGAATCATTTTTCTCATTGGATATTTCCTGATTTAAAAATATATCATCGTTGCTTTTGAATTCTTGTTTCAAATTTGAAGATGCTATCACTGGTTGAACAGAAGAAACTGAAGAATTAACTAAAGATGCTGAACTTGATATTGAAGTGGTAGATGAATTTGATGGATTAATAACACTTGGCTTGATACCACCAAAACCCATGTTCAGTGCTAATTGATCAATTGAATAACGATGTGTTTCTAGATATGGCATACCACTTGATGAACCAACAGATGTTGATAGTGCAAAAGAATCTAAGGATTCAGTATCGGCTACTAAAATAATAAAATCAAGATAATTATAAAATATCGATTAAACATGAAAATGAAAAACATTTTACTAGGAAAACTTCGGCATCATTCAACAACAATTTATACTATGTCATCTTTGTGAAATGAAAAAAAAATATAAAGAAGTTAATGTACAAATCATTTCTAATTCTTGAATGTTAGTTGATTTTATTTTAATTGTTAGTTTAGATTTAATCTTTATAATGCATTATGAAAAACAACATTTAATATTAATCTTATAAAAATAAACAAATATTTTGTAAGCTTGAAAACTTTCCTGGTATTCTTGTTACACTCAAAATGAAATTATTCAATTTGACATTAGCTTATCTTTATTTTAATTATGCAAGACATATTCAACATTCGTATATGAGATTCATTTAAAAGATAAACATTTTCAATTCAGAGATCTAAGTTCACTAACAACAAAAAATAGATGATGTATTTTTTCTTTCTTTACGTGATTTTCAAATTGAAAGAATTCATTTTCAAAATAAGAGGCATAAAAAAAGACCTTGAAAATTTCTATTAAATATACGCAATACATAAATTTGCTACAGTCTGTTCACCCTTGAAACATACAAATCTAATTAGCATAATTAAGTCAATTTCAACTAATTGAGAACTGTTGACATATATTGAGAATTATCTGTTTTCATTAAATATGATGTGTAATTAATTGATTTGGTTGGTTTTTAGTCTGTATAACTCACAAAAAATGTTGTGTTATTTTAAAAGAACGTTTTCTTTACTGAAGTTCACCGAGTACAAAGTAAGTACATATGAGTTCAGAGCTAATGCTTACCATAACCTTTCGATGTTTGTCGTGTTTTGATTGTTGCCGAAGGTATATCATCTTGTAAATTAAAAGTAACATTATTAAAACTTGCTGAATTATCAGAAGACATTGAACTATGACGACTTGATGATATTGAATGAGTTCGTTCTTTAACAATATCCGTTATATCTTCTTTAATTGCTGATTTATGTTGTTGATGATGATCGCTACTATTCATCTTTATTTCGTAGCTACAGCTGATAGTTTTAGTAAAAAGGTCGACAATAAAAGGTAAATAGTTTTTATACTTTTTATGTATATTGTGTTTCTGTAATAGATTTCTCTTGAGTGGGAGAGCAGCAAAAATGACGAGTAGAACGAAAGAAGAGAATTATATTTCTCGGCAAGTAAAATCAGTTAGGAACGAACCAACATGCAACAGAAAGAAAGAAGAAAAAAACATATTGACACTGTTAGAATGGGAGCAATGAGTAGAAGAATGAATAAGAGAATTAAAACATATAGCTATTTGATACAAGTAACGGTCAATACAATCACGCAAGAGAAAAAATTACAAAGACACGATCAACGAGTATATAACGGATATGTGTTGTAACACGCTGATCGTTATATAAGAATTAGTCTACTGACTGATGCGAATGGATCATTACATTATTTCTAAAATGAATTCACTTATGCACTTGTGTATTTAATTTTTTAATCTGGGGGACATAAAAAAATAATTATATACAAAAATTAGGCATAGCTTACAATATTTTTATATAATGATTTCGTCCTGGCGCTTTGTAATTTTTTAAGTCTACTCATATTATTCACTAACGACATCATTGATATCTACAGATATGTCAGTGATTCTGTAACGTTTTTATAGCAACCCTCCATCATGAAAAAGATCAGCTAGCGTCACCTATTCATTTTCGACAAAGCGCCAGTACAATATTTATCACACTTTGTTCCTCATTTTACGCTGATTCTAAATATATATAAACTTTTATATTTGGACCAGTTGAAAAAAAATATACCCACAGTGCATTTAGAAATAACCAATTAAAAATAAGTGTCTTCGTTGTTTCATCAGTCAGTAGACTAAATCATATAGTAAAAGAAAAAGAAAAGACATGTCAAAATGAAGACTGACAATAATCATTCATTTTTACCAGTATGATCAAGTTCGGTTTATCTACAAAACTTTGTACCGTGACTTCGAAAATAATCAACCATGTTTAAATCAAACATAAATAATAGGACTTTTACTTCAAGAAAATTATTGATTAAAATATTTAAAGCAACAGTGTAATATAACTTCGGATCAATGTATACAGTTATTAGACAAGAGTTCAAGAAATTGATTTGGACGAAAAATTTTCTCTCACTTTTTAATATTTTCATTATTGTATGATTCGAAATTAAAAGTTAGGTCTTTATTTATATATCAGCTTATAGATCACAAGCTACCCTACAAAATGCACTGTTTAAAGTTTTCTTTTTGGATTTCAACAAGGTCCCTCAATTTTCATTTTTCTAAAATACCTATTTTTGATAAATCGACCACCGTTTAACGTTGAAAGGATCACTTGAAAAAACGATGCTTTTACTCTCATTTGAGCAAAAGTTACAGCTTAATTCAATATCAAATTTTATAGAAAAGTGCCTACTCTATAAAACAAACGATTCTGACAATTTTTAGCAGATTCGAATAAGAACTTATAAAGTAAACAAACATCTGTTGGCTCATCAATAAAAATAATTGTTCAACCTTTTCAAAAAGTACTTCACTACTCTTCAACAAAAGTAGACACAATATTTCGAAGCTCGTTTTAGAAAAAATAAGTATAAATTTTGGTCGCAACCTAGAGTTTTTAAATTTTCTGAAATGTTTTCAAGTAATGCAAAATGAACAAACATGTTCATCAAAAACCTTCACCAACAAGTTCTGTACAAACTAATTTTTTCGGCTTTTTAAAGATTATTTTACTACTCTCTAACAAAAACTGAGACAAATGGAGGGAGAGGACTCGTTAAACAATGAAATCGACTTCTTCTTGAAATTGAATTTCTTATAGATGTTAGAGATCGATTACTGGTTGAATTAGATTCGATATTAATTGATGTTTTATAAGGTGATGCAATCAGGTCCCGTGAAAGTTTGGGGAGGATGTAGGGGAGTGTACATCTTTCCAAAAATCTAAAACCATTCATTCGTCGCCAGCAAAATTGATATTTTTCTTAGTTTTTAAAGCATTTCGTTGAATTATTTACCAGAACATCTCCTTGGGGTATCTAGAGTAGAGACCCGTTCAGTCATGTTTTTTTCAACTCCGAATTTGTTTTGAAAGTTTTACTCAACTACGATTACGACTCCGAAGAAATCTAAAATTTTTCTTTCATATTTATTAGCGACAGCTTACGAGTACGCTTATTATATGCAATGCAAATTGATAGACATTCTGAATGTTAGACAGAAAACTAAAGCTGATTAATTTCAAACTTTTTTTGTCGATTAAACATTGACTTCTTCAAAAAGTATTGTTGCATAGAAAGAATTTCTGCATATCAAGAAGACACCAAAATAAAATGAAGTTTTGATCGAGTTTAATCATGTCAAAACATTCAAGTGAAACGGTCGTCGAAAAGTGCACGAAGATAATAGCAATACATATAATGACGAAAGTGGAGATAGTTAGAGACGCTGATCTTTTTCGCGATATTCATTTTTGAAAGTTCATCTAGTGTAGCTGGCTTTTTGCTTTTCTCTCTATATGATGTCGTTTGACTAGTAGACTAACATGTTTCCTGAACTATCAGTTACAATTTTCAAGAATAAAATTTACATGAGAAAAGAGTGTAGCAGGATTTTTGAAGCTCATTATAATTTGTATTATGTGGCAAGTTAAGGAAATTAGCTGGTTTATTACTCTATATTCAGCCTCAAACGATGGTTTTTGCTAGAAAATTCTGGAGCGATGTGAATTTTTTTCGCTTCAAGAAAATGTAATCACTTGAGAGTATACTCGATCTAAAACTACCTGTGACTTTTCTATTTTTTATGGAAATCTTACTACTGTCTTTCTTCTGAAGAGTTTCAGTTTTAAACCGCAGTCAGTAATCATTGATCACCGACATGGCCGTCTTCGACGCCGCAATCGGTGAGCACTATCGCAACACTTTTTCCTTTCGAATAACAGAAGGAAAAGGTGAATTTTCACGAGTCGAAAAAAGTTTTTGCTTCCCGCAAAATAACAATTGCATAGCCGCATTTCAATTAGAAAAATTTCCTACATTAATCAATTTTTCCTTTGAAAAAGCCTAATTATGAACAACCGTCACTAGTGTGGTCCCCTTCGACGACAAAAGTATTAAGAAACTTGCTTACATTAGACACGCGTTCCACTCTTCAAAATTTGCCATAGAAAGTTGAATTTCATAAGAAGTTTGCCAGAGAAAAATTAATATCAGATCTCATGCGAAAAAATTTTTTTGTTCTCTAACCTTCACTACTTCAGAGTCCTTCTCATGATGCATAATTCTGAGACACTCGCTCTGGGTCTGAATGCATTTCAGTATTTATTTGGAATGTTTCTTTCTCTTGTTCAGCTACTTTAATTTGATTAATGTATGGAATGAAAGCTCTTTCCTTCTTCTATCGAATGGCACATAGAAGTATGACAAAGTATTGTTCTTTCTCTTTTTCTTTGAGATAACACTTTTCATCTGTATGTACAATATGTTGACACTAATGCAAAAATTCCTCGCTATTGAACTGTGAAAGTAGTGATCGACTTTGAATTATATATCATTCAGTAGACTTTTCAACATTCTCCAAAATGATGCTATTCCGTTGAACTTAATTTGTGACCAAGATAGTATTCAACTGCAAAAATGATCATGAAAGTCAAAATTTGCATTTTTTTACTAATATTTAATGGGTTTTGAGCAGAAAAATCAGGCTTTTTATCAAAACAAATGATATATTTGGGATCAGAATAAAAAAAACTGAGTCGATCTATATATCTCATGAAATCTTCTGACAACTTTTATTTTCGTAGAAAACTCAAGCCGTGCCACTTTCTGGAGCTGCGTCAAAAAATATCGAAATTGAAAGCAGTAGTTTGACTGTGAAAAATCACTTCGAAGTTCTTTAAAACCTAGGAAAATCCTAAACCACAAATGAATAAATAATGATAATGATGTTTTGACTGACTTTATTTTTCGACGAAAATAAAAGTTGTCAGAAGATTTCATGAGACATATAGATCGACTCATTTTTTTTTTATTCTGATCTCAAATATATCATTTGTTTTGATTAAAAAGCCTGATCATTCTGCCTCAAACCCATCAGATCTTATTCAAAAAAAAAGAAAATTTTGACTTTCATGATTATTTTTGCGATTGAATACTATCTTGGCCACAAATTAAGTTCAACTGAATAGCATCATTTTGGAGAAAGTTGAAAAGTCTATCGAATAATATATAATTGAAATTAGATCAATTCTTTCCCAGTTCAACAGCGAGAGAATTTTATTATGAGTGTCAACATATTGTACATACAAGCGAGTAGTGTCATCTCAAAGAAAAATAGAAAGAAAAGTATTTTGTCATACTCCAACATGCCATTCAATAGACAAAACAAAGAGCTTTCATTTGACATATGATTCAAGTTGACAGAGTTGAGGGTGAGAGGAAAGCTCTTCATAGAAACAGTGCATACCAAAAAGCCATTAAGTATAGATAATTCAGAGTTTTGCGTCAATCTCATACAGCTAAAATGAGGTCTAACTATCTAATTCCAACGGCAATTAACTTCTTACATACAGATTGATCAGGGAGATGAGCTCATCGCTTAACGACTTATAGCTTTTTACCCTTTGACAATATTGTCTAATGGCTCAAAAGTGAACAAACATTTTGTCTAACAGCTTTCTGATCATTCGTTAAATAGAAAAAAGGTAATAGAGATTTATTTATTGTATCATCAAAATTAACGAAGCACGAGACGTTCTCGAGTATAAGCATTTAAATTATATGTTAATTAAAGTAGGAGTATCTCGTTTTATACATATCACGAAAATCTGCTGTTGATAACCATCTAATTAGGTTGAGTACAATTCTTTGTATCATCACGATCTTTGTATTTCTGAAAAGACAAATTAGATTGCTTATTTCAACAAAGTTCGGTTCAGATATTAGGTATTCAAACAAACAGATAAATTGTAAATTTATGCCTAAAACTTAAGTATTAACGTCCGTACGAATTTGAACACGATAAGATAGAAAAATGTTAACTTCAATTTCATTAGAATAGATTCTTGTCATAATCATTTAATACAATTTGCGAAGTAAGCACACGTTGATCATATATTGAATCAGAAACACTCAATGAATTTCTAACTACAAAACATGGAAATTTGACGGTAAACCCATAGTAAAAAGACAGAAGTTTATTACTTAATCACGGATAGTCTATTGTAAAAATCTGTCTCTTCGGTCTAATATAATAAGTGTAAATATGTACGTGGATTCGTTCACCATTGTATATTATGAAATCTGCAACGTTTTCATTTTATGGCAACAGAATGTAAGAAACTATTGATACTGATGTCTAGCTCGTCTAATTCATTGCAAATGATTCAAGTCCCTTTTAAATTCAAATCGTAATAATCAATTTTTCTCAATTAATGTATTCGGCTTGTCGACTACAATCACATTGAACTATTCAATTGACTACGAATCTCGATTCGTATCAATAAGCGTAAGTAGCTTTTTTATTGCATAATTTTTTTTGACAGTAAGTCTAATTGTTTAGATTCAATTGGATCAGATATAGAACTAGAATAGGTCATATGTCATTTTTGCCAGTCCGAACTCATCAATGACATGATTTCTCGATAGAAAAAAATTACTTGATACTTGTCTGTATCCTCATAGTCCTTGATGTATTCTTTTCATCTGTTTTTCTGAATAAAAATTTACGTACATCACAATGAAAGAGACATATAGTAATTAAGCATTACTGTGAAAAATACAATATTCCTCTTCATTTAATATTTTCGGATGTCACATTTATAAAAAAAAAAAAAAAGATACTAGTCTTTATATGAATCAGTTCCAACATAAATTACGCGTTTCGAAGTATTCGTATTAATGATGTTGAATACAATAAAACCTTTACGAAAAATACATGTAAAATAGTAATAAAAAAATAATAATAGAAGTATTGCACAAATACATCTGAATAGTTATTGATGACTTATTTTATACTTCGATCCCTTAGATTTTTATTCCATTGAACTTGACTGGCTGGTTGAAATTCTTCACTTACAAGGAAACTCCCTTAGGTGAAGTTCCGCTTTAGACATGATATTTTGTTCATATGTAGGTTTCACTGAGACTAGAAAAATCCTAAAATGGTATGGGTTTCTATGACTTCCTTGTTGATATATGAAGTTCACATTTTCACTGGAAGTAACAACATTTATATTGGAATATACTACACCGTAGATTTTTCCAGAACAACGAAAAATACATAATCACAGTTGTTTTTTTTTGCGTGTACTCCATTTCACAATGAACATCGGTAGCACACTTTTTTAGCTCTGTAAAAGATTTCTAACCTTACATATCAAGCTTTCTTGTCTAACACTAGCTTATATGAACAAAAGTATCGAAATTAAAGTCGACTTTTTTAGACGAGACGTGCACGCACATCCATGGGTGGATAATAATACGACAGCATAGTGAAGGAACAGATGTCTGATGTATTACTCTTCCTACTACTACTGTAGTAGCTAGTTATTCTTTGTTACTGGTATGGTAGAATAAAATAAATACTATTGCTTACATAAGTAAGTGTATTTTCATACACATCTCATCTGAAAAAGGTTGACTTCAATTTAGATACCTTTGTTCATGCAAGCTAGTGTTAGGCAAGAAAGCTTGATATCTTAGGTTAGGAATCTTTTATAGAGCTAAAATAGTGTGCTACCGATCTTCATTATGAAATGGAGTACACGCAAAAAAAAAACAACTGTGAGTTTGTATTTTTCGTTGTTCTGGGAAAATCTACGATGTAGTGTATTCTAATATAAATGTTGTTACTTTTCGTGGAAATGTGAACTTCATATCTCAGCAAGTAAGCCGCAGAAACCCAAACCTTTTTAGAGTGTTTCTAGTCTCACTGAAACCTACATATGGACAAAATATCACGTGTAAAGCGGAAATTCACCTGTAGGAGTTCCCTTATTAATCTGCGAAAATCAATCCTTTTAAAGTATATTAATTAATGAACTTGCGCCCTTGAAAAAAGCTCATTAGTATAGTTTCACGAAACATATAATATGAAGTCCATATAACTCTTGGAATTTTTAATATTTACAACTCTTATTTTAATCTCTCATGCTCCATATACATTAATATTAAGAATGAAGAAAGAACTCTTTCAAAATTTTTCATCCAACAAATCACAACAACTGATGCTGAATAAAATCTATGACTTTTTTCTTGATCTTCTCCGGTAAAGATATGATTTCTTTACAAAATTTGATAAATTTGATCTATTTTTATTTGAAATCATCACTCAATACAATTGAAAAGCTTCTCAATTCATAAAAGAATACTAATAACCACAGGAACATAAAACAATCTAGAAAGTATGGTTTCATACCACAGTTCATATATTTAGGTTTAGAAATACTTAGATATTTTCACAGGTATATGTTATTAATGGACGACATAACTTTCTCAATAGAACGAAATCTTTTTTGAATATTTCTATGTCGAAAGTATGAACTAGAAACTACTAGCCGTTAAGAGTTTATGGCAATCGATTAAAATCATTGCAGAAAAGTTAGCTCGAAATTTAGAAATGATAAATCATTACTTTAAATAGAATTTAACTTATAATGATTGATCAAATTTTCCTAGCCATAATAAGTTAATTAAGCATATTCCAAATTTCTCATTGTGCAATGAGAAAACGTGAGATCAATCTTTAGATCTAGAATTTTCATGATGATTACCACTTCGTAAGATGCAGAACTTCATATTCATATTTCTAAATCATGAAAACCATGGCAATTGATAAACACGAGCAACATCGACTAGCTTCAGTGTCTTAAAAAATTGATAAAACAACTAGGTGAAAACCAATCTGTTTTAAAAGTTCAACTGAACTGAACTGGCAAACTAATCAGTTCAGATTCAACTCTGAATTATTTTTAAGAGTTAAATATTCTTTTGTTAATTTTTTATAGTTATAGAGTATTATTATTCGCACTACTATTGAATACTTCAACGATTGAGTGAAATATGAACAATGAAATATAATAGATTCAATAAGAAAATATAAAACAAATAAAAGATTGGTTTCCTTATACTGTCTCAGATTATTTTACAACATTACTATTTTAAAAAAATTTGGTTAAATTTTAACAACACTTCTTTATATATTTAAGTCCTATTACGTTTTTTAAATAAAATGTATTTTCGCTACTTCATTTATTTATTCCATTGGTAATGTAGCAGCCAACGTGTTGATTTGAAACAAAGCAGTAGAGTATATTATTTATAACTTCATGATCTAATATATTATTCCAATGTAACCGTTGTATGACATTTCATTATCCTGAAAGCAGTATTCATTGTAGACATCTATATGATAATCAACAATCTTATCCGATTCAATGTTTATTTAAAAGTGATCCATTCTATCCGGTAAAAATCAAATAATCATTTCACTGATTGTTATTTTCTTTAACTGCAAATAAATGTAATATAAATTTTATTTATCAAGGTTTTTAAACGAGAGAGAGAGAGTATTATTGGCCATATTATTTCAGATATTTGTCTATTGAGATAAATTGAAAAAAAAATGTTTTATATTGTTAAACGTCTTTTTCTTTTAACTATATTGTTATTATTTCGTTTCGTGATATTTATAATACTGTCTAGAATCTATCAAATACCATATTATTATGGGTAAATTATGAGCTAGGCTTTCCCTAATCAGAATAAACTGAATATTCTTTATTTTTTTTTTGCATTCATTATTCATACAACGGAAACTAACTTCCGTTGTATGAATAATAAATGCAAACAAAAGGAGTGTTCCGTTTATTTTGATTAGGGGGATATATTCGTGTTGCCGTCGGGATCTTCACAATATTGTATTAGTTTGATTTTTTTGCTTATGTATGAAGCATTTTTCTTTTCTAATAGTCTATTTTTGCAACCAGAATCGTTTATTGTACGAAGAAAAGGAAACAAAAGTTTTCAACACATTTTGTCTTTGTTATTTTTAGATCCATATTTGCGTCATGTTTAAAAATAAGTTATGATAATTATTATAAAGTAGAGATTTTTTTTAATGCATGTTACATTGTCTTTCTTCGTTTTTCTGATTTATTTTCTCTTTAAAAATCCTTCTGTGTTTTCCTAAATACAGGAACACAATTAACTCATTGTTTTGTCGATAATTTTTCCTACATTTTCACCGTATGTGATCAATTATAGTTTATTATTCAAAATTTTGATAGATTTATTCAAAAACTTTGTATAAACACAGTTTATATTTATATTGACAATATGTTAATAAGATTCATATGAAAAATTTCTTATATTAGAGCATACTTTTAGGAAATAATTAGACTTATTAGTGAATAATCAAATAAAAAGATATGATTTCTTATAGAAATTATTCATATGACATTGAGTTCTAATCTACGAAAATATGAAAAAGATATTTTCTTAAATAAAAATGTAACACTCGGTTTTGTGTTTCATAAAAGAATGTAAAAAAAGAATGTCAATAGTAATTCGATCGTGTTTTTTATTATCTAATCAAATTAAGTAGAAAAGTGTCAAATGATTTTAATGAAATTTTGTTTAGTATTAACAGATGTCATGTCGACTTTTTAAGTCAAACATGAATACATTTCATAAAGTTTAGCCGGTATTATGTAATTAAACAATAGATCAATAGTATGAAAAAAAACATGTTACTTAAGCATTAGTGCTAAAGCAACTTGTAGGATGTATATTACTGATCGAAGCAATTATAGCTCTTTTATTTTATATGAATATATAAAAAATACAATTTTGTACAGAAATTGATCAGAAAAGAAAAATAAAGTTTAACTAATTGAAAATAATACAAGGACATACGTTTCATGTTTTATTAATATAGGTGATAGACACTTTTCTTTTGAATTAATCATTATAATATTTTCTTCAAATAACACAAAAGCAATGCTTATGCTTTGCGAACATGTATTTTAAATTCGTATATTTTGATATAAAATTATTGTTTCTTTTTCTATTGGAAAATATTTTTTTTAAATAACTGTTTTTCTGTAATGAATAAATTTATTCAGCTTCTTTTGATTTTTAAATATACAATATAAGATAATCTTATTATGATTTTCTTAATAATACTTAACTTGCCAGCATATAGATGATGCATGTTATTGTGACAAAAATGAATTTGTCTGTGGGGATTAACGTCTAGAATTATTCTAATAGATGTCAGCGTAGGCGTTCTGACTCAATTGCTTCTCAATATTATTAAAAGAAAAACATCATCACGAAACTACAGTGAGAATAAAAAGTAGAGCATATTTGTATTTTTGAGATATTTTCGTTAACAGTGATCGCTAGAATAATTGGAAATAAAGCTTTGAAGAATTGAAAGGCTTATATATTGGGGAAAATGTTTCTTCAGATTTCATTGAAATTTTTATGAAATATATTCTCTTCAAAACCAACAATCTCTACAATCAATGTATTAAATTCGATCAAAAATGTTTTGAAAGTTAATTCAACTAATACAAAAAAAAACGATTTCTAAGTAAAATGAAACATTCTCGAATACTCCATGATCTTTCTCTATTAAACTGTATTTAATTTATGAAAAGCTCTCGAAGGCATTTTTATTTAATTTTTCTACGCTTTGTAGTACAAGACTATTCTTAAATTAAGTGCAATTTAATAAATAGAAAAAGATCATGGAGTACTCAAAAATGTTTCATCTTACTTAAAAATCTTTGTACTATCAGCTAACATAATGTTTGAAAGTTTTGCCCATCGAATTCAAGACACTAGTTTTATGGAATTTTGGTTTGTATAAAAATATTGTCCAGTAAAAATTTCAATGGAATTCGAAGAAACACATCTCTTAACAGAAAATCCTTTTATATACTCAAATCGTTATTCGAAATCGTTCTAATGAGTCACCGTTAAGAAAATATCTAATAAATACAATTATACCCGAGTTTCTGGTCGTACTTTTTCGAAATTAAACATTTCCAAATGATTTCTAATTATTTCAAGTTCAAAGAAAAACATAACACAACGGGTATATACCAGAAGATGTAGAGCATATTTCTACAAACGTCTTAATTTAATGGAATAAATCGAGCCCTTAAGTCCATTATATTATTAGTTTATAGCATCTTCAAAGTGAATAAATTAGAATGGTATTTATTTATTATAGAAAAAACAAGTTTTTTGTCGACACAAATTAACAAAACGACATCAATCTGCTCATCATATTGTAAAATAAATTCTTATTTTTCTTTTCTCTTTATTAATAAAGAAAAAACTAAGAATCATTTAATTTTTCTCTCAAGTCTAAAGAATTCATTAATTAAAATTTACACAAATAATGTGAAATAGTAGAAATCCAACTAATAACTTAACATTATGTTCATTGTTTTAATCTTTAAATGGATAATAATTTAGATTTTTAGTTACACCATTTGTTGGACGACGCTTTATTGTTGATTCTTGTAACTGTAGATGATATTTTGGATGAGATTTATGACTTCCTCGACGTTCTCCATCGTTCTTATTATATAATTCTTTCCATTGACATTGGAGTATATACATAAGTTCACTACGAAATATTTTTCCACTGGCACAATATAATAAGAAATTTATACAAAAGTTAGTTAACATAAATAATTCTGTTAGTTCTTTTATCGATTTTAATGCTACATTACGAAATCCATGAACATAATTAGCGACCCATACAGCACAATATGGAGAATTTAATAATAAAAATGAACACGATACGAGTAAAAGTGTTACTGTAACACGATTCGCTCGAGATTGTATATAATTTTTAACATAAGTTGGTGATTGTTTCATATGTGCTGTATATTTAAATGTTGAATTTGAAATTGAATTAGACTTTCTCTGATTTCTGGCTTTATCAGGCCAACAACTACTATTAACCTATTCAAAAAAAAAAAGAAAACAGTAATAGTTAAAATATCATCTCCTGTCGGAAATAGTTTACATCCTAGGATCTGACATGTTTCATCTGGTTTTTTTTTTGGTCTTTTTTATAGACAAACTATTTTGCAAAAGACTAGACTAGGTTGATATCTTGTTTATACATTAATCATTGCATAACTTAAATTATCAAATGAGATACATCTTCTAAATGTTTCTTATGGGTAATTATGGAATCGTTATATATATATATAAACATATATATGATTAAAATAACATTACCATTTGATATATGTACAAAACACGCAATTCATGTTGACCTTTACTTTCCACTTACACAATATACAAGATTTCAAAGCAAAAAGATATTGTTCTATATCGCTCTAATCTTATTTTGATATTCAGAACAAATTTGTAATCAAATATCGTTTTTGTATCCATTATACTTGAAAACAAAAAGTACTATCTGCATAGCTAACATTAAATGTGAAAATGTGTTAATGACACCTTTTTCTTAGAGTATGTTAATTCTAACACTTCAAAAATATTCACCTGTGTTGTATTTGCGTCAGAAGTTACCAATGATCCAATTGATTGACATTTAATTAACGAAGATGTTCGTAGTGTTTGACAGTGTTCTACATGGGTTATAGCATTTGATGCAGACTTTGATAGATGTGAACGTGAGAACGTATCAAATAAACTATCTAAGTGACGAGAATTTTTTATTTTCTGCCTAATTAATCACAAAAGAAAAAGAAAAGGTTTTATTAAAACAAAAAGGAAATATATTAAAAACAAAAGGTCTTATACTTTTTTTCAAATGCTTCACGATCTTCATCTTTCTCTGTTAATAAACTTTTTCTCCAAAGTTTAGAACAAATAAGCATATTAACTAAACCAATTATACACATAGGTAATATATAAACTGTAATCATTGTACTTATAGCAAATCTCATATAAATTGAACGATATTTTGGTAAAATATCACAGATTGTTTCTTCTATTCCAAAATTACTTGGTAAATTAATTATTCCATAATGAAATGGAACATTTATATTGATTAAAAGACTCATAATAAATAGAGAAAAAACAACAAAACGTGCTATTTTACGTCGACATATAATACCTCGTTTTAATGGATAATATACAACAAGAAGGCGTTCAATTGTAAATGAAACAACTATCCATGACGATAATAAACGTGTTGTATTTCTTGCATATTGAACAAAAATACAAATAATAGATGAACTATGATCAAGAATATTTATACGTGATTGATATAATTCATTATGATTACGAAATGTATCTTCAATTAGATTTATAAAAAGAAAACAAAGATCAGATATGGCAAGGGATAGAAGATAAAAATGTGATGATTGTCGACGATATCGAGGAGATAAAAATATTAATATAGAAAGAATATTGCCAATAATTCCTAGAGATGTCAATACAAATGGTCCATATATTGACATATATTGTTCAAAAGCGACTAATGTCGATATAGCAGTGATATTATTGGATTGATTTGACATTTTTTTAAAATCTCAAATAGAAAATACCAGATTATATTATACAATAAACAGATCATTTATAATCGAGTAGAAAGCCAAAATGACACATGTCATAGTATAAGATGTAAGCATCATTCTACAAAGAATAAATACCTCTTTTGTCAGCCGATTTATTATAGCACGCATTTTTTTCTCAAGATCAAGAAAAGGAAATGATGGTCCAGTGATTTTTACAACGATTCTTTTTTTTTCTTTCTTTTCTTTATCTTTTTTTTCTCTTTGACGTCTCTTCAAGAAATACTACAGATCATAAGTAAGATCAGAGGCGTTCGCCCACACATATGAGTTTTTCTTATTCAAAAAAAAAAAAAAAAAAGAATTGATACAACGAAAAAGAAAAGAAAAACATAAGACACATCAAACCTCAATTTAATAATAAAATTTAATTTATCGAATGAGCACTTACTCATTAGTTGTAAAACAATTTTTAAAATCAGCTTAAACAAAGACGCTTTGTAAAAAGTCATTTACTTGAATGAAATAGGAATAAATAAAGTGAAGACAACAGAATAATCAGGCAATTTATTTGAGCTTAATTAGCAAAAAACTATTTAGCTATTGCATTTATATAAAACTTAATGAGTAGATGGAATAAAATAGAATATTTTATTTTAGATCATATTTCAATGCATCAATTATTCATGTAACATATGTTCGTCTACTGATAACAATATTTTTTATATTAGGAAAAACTACGCAAATAATTTTTTTTTCTATGTTTTTGTGTGTTGACAAAAATACCACACTTCATTTCTAAGAAGTTCAGATAGTAGATTCGAAATACGTAAAAATTCATCTATAATGATACATGAAATAGCGGAAAAAACAAATATTTTATTCAATTTGAATGATACTGTCAGTAAGTATTTTTCCGTCAAAATATTTAATCGCTGATGTGTCTTCATATATTTCTAATAGCAATGATTTATGAGAACTGTATCACTTACTTACCTACTTACTTACTGAAATATAGAGTTGAATAAAATAAGAAAACTAATTTAAAAAAACAGAAAATAGTAGAAAAGTTATATTAGCTCAATATGGTATCAATGTTGTTTCTTATTGTAATATAAATGGTATTGAAACTTACAAAATCTAATGAGACAAATCCTTAGAAAATTACACCATGAAAATAAAACAAAAAATGTATTTTTTATGTTTCTTTTGAGAATAAGCCAAAGGCAAAAAGACGTATTGAGATTTTTTTTCTAGGAAAACAAAAAAAGAAAAGAGACCGATAAAAATCCAGGTAACTTATAATTATTATACAAAGCGTTTATAGTTGTTACGAGCGAAATAAAATATCCGCTTTTGTAAAAAAACAAAAAGTAATCTACATATTTCATATATTTATATATATGAAGATCTACCTACTCGGAAATATTACAAGGAACGAGAAAAAAAGAGTTTTATATTCTCTTATAACTCCACTAATAGTTAAGTATTATAAATAATGAAAAAAGAGAAGAATATTAATACAATTTATCTGATGAAATAAAAGTTTATTTTGTCATATAACTTTGCTTATTAATATGTCGCATTGCTTTAATGAATAATCAAGTGATAATAATAAACGCGTCCATCCGACAAACACAATCAATACAAGCGGGAAAAAAAACACAATTGCACTTATTAATCTTAATTGCGGAAAAAAACAGCTCTTTTATTACCGATTTCTTGAGAGTAGACATGCAATCTTTTTTATGCAGAGTTAATTATATTAACAAGATTTATCTCATTTTAAATATTAATATTTGTTTTTAATATCTTAATGTAGACAATGAAGATTCATTGACCTGGTATTGGTCAATTATGATCTTTTTTTTTTTTTTGAAAGAATATTATTGATATCAATATAACAAAGCTTATCCTTAAAATGAACAACTAAGAAAAATAACATCATATGTAGACAGGTTTTCGTCTTTAGTTTTAATTTCAAGGATGAATAGCAATTCTAATGGAAAGATAGTATTATTAAATCACGTACATTGCAAAAACAAAGAACTCATATCCAAGAATAGCCCGATCGAGGGATGTGTTGAAGGCGTGACATCCTTAAAATGAAGAAAACTTGTTGTTTGTGCTTAGTGGAGTGGACATTTTTATTTTTGTGAGTTCCCTATTATACAAAAGAATCTTTACTCCCATCTAAAGTCGGTTGCTTCAGATCAGTTCTACTCATTTTTAAACCTATCATCGACACTAATCTGATTTATTTTATATACGTATTAATATACTTTACTGAGGACTGTTTGACAGACACAGTAGTAACGTAGAAGACTCGTAATTATATATGAAGATAAGAATTAATGATTAAGATGTTGTACAGCTATTCTAGTATTAGAAAAAAAAAGAAACTTTCAGTGTAGAAAGAAAAAATCTTTTTTGTGGTGTTTTATTAATATGACAATAAATGGAAATACGAAAAAGATAATTATCTAGAAAAAAAACCTCATTAAACCATTCGGAAATGAGTTCACATATCAAAATCATGTTAACATGTTCTCATATATGAATCGTATGCCTAAGCAATGCAATAACATTTCCGTTTTATAAATATATACTTGCGTTAATAGTAGTTACTGGATTCCACTTATGAATATAGTGTGTCAGGCGTAGAATAAGACGCCTTTGATCTATTGACAAGGTAAAATATTGCTTATACATTTTAATAAAAAGTAGATGATTTGATGTCAAAGTGTTCGCATGATAGTCAAATATAATTGATAAAATCACCATGATTTTTTTTTCTATTAATTCTTATGTATTGTAATGATGAAAATATTTGTTAATAAGCTCTGTTACTCTATGATTTATATACTTGTTATCAGTAATACTAACAAACTCAGTGTATTCTTTCATATGAATAAACAAATATTTATTCGCTTCGAAGATTAATTTGTAGTTGTTCTGAATTCATTAAATGTTTTATTTGGTTTCTCTGTCATGTTTTTGTTATGCAAAACATAAAATTCTAATATAGATTTTCTTCTCACCTATGAAATAATTCTCATTCGTAAGAATTATGATTATAAATGATAAGAATTCATAACTTATATGTTAGCTTTTTTGTATCAGACATAGCGAGAAAGAGAGACACACTTGCTTAAAAGCATTATTTAGAATAATATTAATATAGCTACAAAAAGAAAGTTGCTATTTGTGTATCACTGTAGAGAAATAAAAGTCAAATATGTAATTTAGTTTCTTGTTGATAATATTCTGTCGACTTGATGATAGAGAGCTTAAATGACAAGATAGACAAAACTGTATTTCATCAACATATTATTTCATACTGACATGCCATTGTATTTGTTTCATGCAAAAAAAGATGAAGATTTGATATAATAAGCCGATAAACATAACATGATAGGCTTGTGTTCGAAGATTGGCTTGTTAAATCCATTGTGAATTGAAGTTTCTCTTTTTCTCCAGAAAATGTTACAGTTAATAATGGGTTGGTATGTGTTCAGCTACGACAACGAAGAAAATAATTTCCTGTTTTTCCTACACATACTTACCGTATTTATACTGAAGTCTCTATGGATTTTTCAGTACCATGTAATTTACATTATGGATCTCTTTTTTTGAATACCCATCAATAAAGAATATGTAAAACTTACAATCAAAGAAGCAATTGGAATATGTCAATATTGGTCATCGTAACTTAACCAATTGGTCATCTTGACCATTTTTAGATGAATACTTTTCGATTTATTAGAAAAGAGCCCAAAAACAAAGAAAAAAGAAGGAAAAATATTTTTGATAAGATCGGTATTTAACACATATTCATATCTATCATATGCGCTCAAGTAATATATCGCCTCTATTATATATTAATGTGTTTGTATTTTTTTCTTTATCCATCCGTCTGTCAATAAAGGTTGAGTAAAAATATTAATATGGTGTTAAATGACAAAAAACATCATACGTCGCAGCATTCTGACAGACTAAATGGGAGATACCCTTTTTTTCTGTACAACTCTTTCATTGGGTTCCTGACAGACTCTGCAATCCATGTAATATTCAATTGATTAAGATTCAGTCAACTAAGACCAATCTTCACACATATCAGTAAAGAATAGAAATACGATAGCTGTCATTTACCTCGATGACAATGTGTGAATATTTAACGGTATGTTCTGATATTTATTCCTTTATTTAGAACCTTGATTATGTACAGACATTACACTATATTAAAACATATCCAGTAATATATATATCGGGTGTAGCATGAAGAATAATATCATCAGTATTTTATTAATATTTCGGTCAGATTTCATCAAAGAAAATTGAGCTTAGTCTAAAAAGATTCCCCGCTCTATATTCTACAAAATCATACGAAAAAAGAATGCGCCACATTTAATCATGAAATTGTAGACAATCAACACTACATTGCAGCCAAAGGCACTATTTCCCAATGCATGCTTTGAGAAGATTAATTATCTTTCTTCTTCTGAAAAATAAGACCCGAAGCGCCTGCAATTTGATTTCTTCCATGTTCTCCGATGTTATCTTTCTCATATAACGCAAAATAATTCGTTAAGATAAGATAGCTAGATTCTAGGGATATACTCCATTGAGAATCAAATATGAACTATGCATCATTTTCTTCTGACATGACAGGCATTAAAAAGAGGCGATCAGTACATTGTTTGTCTCGGATAAGAACGATTGAGAAAAAAATCACTTCGCTCTGGCAAAAAATTCCAACGAAATGTTATATTTTAGTATAGCTGTATATTTTCACGATGAATCTCATTATCAGATCATACGAAATTGAAAATGAGAGAAAAGTGAAAAGGTTCGGATCTCGAACGTTTGCTATGAAAAACTTTTCAACTTTTTCTTATTTGATACAGCATTGCAAGCGCTACAAAATGAATTATTTAGACTTCTTCCGTTCAACTGATTAGTATCGAAAAAAACAAAATTCAATAGAAAGTGGCGCCTCTTCGAGCATAGTCGGGCTAACTCCTTTCTCTTTCATTATTCATGGTAGAATAGTCATAACTGTTAATGAATTAGCCACGAATCCGAAGTTCTTTCGATGTTTCTTATCTTAATATACCTTACGAATCACGTATGAAGTAGTCAAAACGGCACTCAATATATAGAGCATATCTCTCGTAACTAATCAGGTACTAAGAGATTCCAATACTCATGCTATGAAAGTTTGAACATTATATCTGCATCACTAGATCAACTGGATTTCAAGTTTGATTACCACAATTGCTGAATGTGTGAGCGTTTTTCTTTCTAAGAAAACCATAAATTCTAATTCAATATGAAATATTTTAAATTGAAATTTATTCAAAAAGGCTATCGATATACAATGATTTCGTCCATTATCACATAAAATGAATAATAAATTCATATCATCTTATCTTTCAGATATTTAATATAGATGTTGAAAAAATGATGAAACTGTTTTCCAGATTTTACGAAATTTCTATTAGATACACTCATAAGGAGTGTGTAATGCATTATACAGCAAACTTGTAACCGGTCAAGAAATACTAAACCGCTCCGATGCAATCAGCTAAAAATATTTCTAGGCCGGTAAAAATTAGCGAGTTCGCCAAGTTTTTTTCAGTTGACAAAACTGACATTATAGACAAAATTTCGTTCTGGATACCTATAGATTTTTACACTTGTCTTTTCTAGAAAATTTATATGGCAATGAGCCTTGGTTCCTATACGTCTATAAGGCTCTCAGTAACAAAGATAGAGACCAACCCATGGTCATAGTTGTTACTGATGAAGAGTTTTTGAACTGGTACAATTCAGTCGACCCAAGTTTCAGAGCAAACCGGTCAAGCCTATACAAAACAAATTCTAGACCAGTGAAAACGGGCAAAAAGTAGCCAATATGTTGAAAGATTATTAATTGGTTATTGGAAATAACTTTGAAACACATTTAGTTTTCTTCTTTTGCTGGGATTTTTACAAATCTCTAGGAAGAAATATCATATGCTAGTCTTTTATATCTGTTTTTTTTTCTCAAAGATGAATTTGTGAAAAAGCTAGATATAGTGCAAAACAAAAGTTATTTACCCATCAAGTGATTCTCACACTCCGAATTTTGAATTTTCTCACTCAACTTTTACAGATAAACCTAATTTTTCTCTTCGAACGATGATCCTAATATAAATTGGATCTTTTAAAACAAACATATGTAAGATAAGTTTAACTCAAGCAACATAGTTTTGATTTTTACTTTTTAACAAATACAGTACTTCAGGTAGAAAGATGACACAGTGTGGACGAACACGAGAAAATAAAGCATAATTTTTGAAACAACACTGTTTCATTATTTTGATAAGAGTACACCAACTTATACTCAACAAGCTTTATCAAGAAAAAAAATGACATATCTATCAAATATTTTTCAACCGATAAAAGCTGGTGAAAACCGGTCACACTGGATCGGATACATCTCTGTTGTGAAGATCTTGCAATGACATTACTTTTCTGATTTTTTGTCTGACTTTTTTTTGAAGTATCCTGATATTTCACGATCTGTCGCAAGAGGATTATGCGTACATGATTGTGGCGCATTCTGTCTTACATTTAACATATTTTGAAGGTTTTTATTAAAACAAGTTGCAGAATATTTTGGGTCAAGAAAGAAAAATATAATCCTGATGTTATATTTATTTCAACTACGTATATATTGGTTTTCATCATTTTTAATTCATTGAAGTTTCAAAGCAGCTAATTTTACATTGGCAATGGCTATTGATGTTAGACAAACTATGAAGAAAAGCATTTCTCAATTTTTATTGATATCTAATGTTTTCATTGTTTTGAAGGAAAGTTTGTAAATCGTCATCGCTTTCAATCCTCCTCTCTGTTGATGTTTTTTACTTTATATAGTTTTTGTTGTCAGTATCCTAGGATATGAGATCACTACACCAGAATTTTTAAATTTTTAAGCTTTGCAAAAAAAAAATCAATCTTTTAGTAAAAGAATCAATTTCAGCTAACATTGTATTATAACTTATATCTCATTTATAGTTGCGTGAAGAATAACCACATCTTTACTAAATGTTCTCTCGAAAATAAAAATAAAATCATTTAAAAAAATGACGTTACTAATAAGTACTGCCTATCAGTAAAAACAAACACTCAATTACAAACACATTTTTTAGTACATCAGAAAGATTGTTTAACCTATGATTTCACAATGATTTATGGTTAAAAAGTGGAATTTTTATCGTCATTATAGTTTCATAGAGTCTATCAAAATAATTTTTAAACAATTGAAAAAAAATGATGATATCTACCACTATGATTCGAACTTCTGAAGAGAGAAAGTCTATATAGTGACCAAAAATCCACAAAACAAGATTAAAAAAAACTGGCTTGATATACTTACAGAATTTTTTTTTGTGTTACGGATAGTGTTGTGATGTCAAAACCTATGGCCCAAACTGTAGAATTTTCAGTGTTTGTAAAAAAAAGCCATTATCTTTAGAACAAGGTCACTTCTGTGTAAAATATCTAACAAAACGATGAGAATTTCTAGATTTTGATTATGAAATATTGGTTTTTATTAGAAAGTAGCATAACTTTTGGAATCAACATGCAGAAAATACATCGAAAACTCTACATTTTATCGCAAAATATGTCTAGTTAAAATTCTCACTCTACTCTCGCTCAGTTTTTTATTCGTAAAAGTCTAGGCTGTACCTTCCTACAGATAAAAATTGACTGGAAGTCTTTTCAAATGAAAGATAGAAATACTCTCCGTTTTTTGAGTATTTTACGTGAAAGTCACCTTGTTCTAAAACAAATGATTTTTTAAGTAACACTGAACATGTCGAATGTTGTACGTGCTATCTTATGTTGTCAGAATACTCATCACTAAAACATAGTTAAATAAAAGAAAAACTGACGGGGGATTACAATCCATAGAAAAAAAAGCGTCACTTCCTTTTTAAGAAGTGTCATTAGGAAATGGCTGTAGCGTGAGTAACGGTTAGAGGAGCAAATGTCATGAATTCATCACACACGATCCACTTATGTGCAGACTTGTGTCGAAATAATAAAATAGGTTTTACAATATCCTGTTTTTTATTGAAATTCCTGATTTTTCCTGAGAGATTGTCTTGCTTGTCTTCATGATTTCAGCACACAAGCCGCTACGATTCCTGATTATGCTTGCCAGATGACTTTCAATCTAGCTGTGAATTTTTAATTCTATCATAGATCTATTTCAATAAAATAAACGTAAAAAGCTCTTTCATTAATTAACAAAAAAAAAAAGGGTAAAAATGTCCTATATTTATTTTAATAAAACACAAGATTTACTTAAGAGAATAAAAATTCTTAATGAAGATTTCAAATTCGAATCGATAACTAACATGTGAAATTATTTCGAATGAAAATAGAACTGACTAAAACAATGTTGATCATTGTTGTGTTTTGTTAGTATTGACAAGATTATTAGTAAAAGTTTTTCTTATCATCGTTTGTCATTGAAAAAAAAAGAGAATATTCTCAACTGTTTCATTGACTTTGAATAAATTTATCAAGCAGATTAATAATCTTATTCTTGTGAAAAGGTGTTTTATCGAGCACATTATTATCTGAATAGAAATCGTAAAAAAATCAATTGTTTGTTCCAATGAGAAGCTGGTCAAATTTCTATTTGAATTGAATGTTTTTTAATGAAATAAACACATAATCTATGGAAGAAATCTCTTCTATTTAATCTATCATTTCATTGTACATTTATTTGAATAAATGAATAATCAAGAACTATTTATATTTTATCAATTAAATAGATATCAGTTAAACTGATTTATTTTCTTCTCATATTCAAAATTGTTATCATGTTGGATAAACAATTCCATTTGAGAAAAAATCATTTGAATAGTTCATCTAAGATTGACTCTTTTAGATATAAGAATGATTATATTCTAAGAAAAAAAAAAAAAACTAAAAGTATGAAATGAATTTTGACGAAAGAATATTGATTGAAATGTTCGCAGATGAATATATGACAAATTCAATAATAATCTCATGAAGAATATCTCATTTGATAAATAATTTCAAGTGAGTTTTATCGAATATAAATAGATTGAATGATGAAGAAAGAAGTTCATTGGATAATTTCGAACAATTTTGAAGAGAAATTTCTTGGTTTTGAATGACTATCATCAATAAGATTGTGTTTTCAGTCGTTAAACAATGTTATTAGATCAATTGAATATGATTTCAAATAAAAAAAAACAAAGAGAATGTTAATCGAAACTTGAATTGGTTTAGAATTTCAATTGCAAAACATCATAAAAAGTCAAGAATAAGATAGATTATTTCAGATGATAAATATAATCAATATGTTTAAATAAAAAATAAGGTAGATTAAATTGTTTAGAAATTATCTCAAATTAATCAGAGATATTCAAACGATTTCTCATAATCGTAGTTGTGTCTTGAACTGATACATTCTACTGTTTGTTCTCTAAGATAATTATCTTTAAAATATCTTCTGTTTTTAATTGATCTTTCTCAAATTTTTCTACATAAGCTTATGTTCTATAGAAGAGCTACTATTATTAGTCTGATCGAATGATTAACAAAGTTTGATTTAATGATGATTAGAAGACATATGATAAACTGATAAAAATCTATATTGAATAAATTCTCCAATTATATAAATGAGAATTACAAAATTGAGTCGAGTAATTTTTTTTGTAATATTAAGATTTAAATATCAAAGGTTCAATAAGGCCTATTTTTTGTGAGCTTGACTGGCCCATGAGTCATGGGCTATGACAGAGAGTGTGAGTGCGAATGTGTCTGTGTTTCTTGCCTTGACCCACACTCACACCATTTCATTGCATCGAGAAAAAGACTGGATATACCATTTTGTAGCCCACGAAAAGCTCTGTCAGTTGAGTAAATACTATTTTTTGCCACACTGTAAACCTATTCAAACAAATAATTCCCTTTGCCCTCTATTATTCTTGTATTAAGGATCTTCTACTTAGAGTCATGAAAATTTTTGTTAAGTCAAGCACTCTGTTAATACGAATTTAGATTTATTACCAAGTTCAACGAAAGTATTTTTCTACAATTTAGACCTGCATCAGCTGTTGTAAAGACTCCTTACAGTAATGAGTGATGTGATTCACGAGAGTAAGCAAACATTTTAACCTTTTTGTTTTCAATAAAATTGACCACTGGAACGTCAAAAATCGATATGGAAATCTTTCTTAAACTCTATTAAAAATAGTACGCCTAAAAGTGTAGAAAACTTGATTTCGGTTAGTCTAAAATTCATTTCGTCAAAAGGATAAAAATAATTAATTAGTTTTTGTGAAAAATTGACTCTAAAAGTGAAGCCTCGAAGGATATAGTGCTGCTGATTAGATATAGTTTTCCAGTTATGCTTTTGAATAAAAAATCAAGTAAAAGTATCAACAACTAAGAAAGATATTCACAAAATACACTGAGGGTCATTCTTTGTGGGTCATACGCTACATCTAAAACCGAAAAGTCGCAGATCAGGTACAACCTATGTTCATACTTACCTGCATTCCCTCCAACATCCACATCATTTGTTTATCAAGATTTCACATTTTCTTAGTCGTCAAAAAAGAGATTCTAATTCCGTCTAGTCAAAATTGAAGTGTGATCTTGACTGAGATTATAGTAATAAAAATAAAACTTTCAGTTTTTATTAGACAAATTTTTCACTTGAATGAATTTTAACTTTGAGAACAATATATCAACGTTCAATAGTGGTGTGTTCAAGGTTAGTTCCAGTGTCTTTTCTTTTTTTTTTATTACATTCTATTTTGATTGATCTAAAGAATTATGGATATGTTGTAGGCAAAATTGGAATTCTAATTCTGCCCGGTCAAAATCAGAATCCTAATATTGACTAGCGTTTTGTTGGGCAGAATTGGAATTCTAATTCTGCCCGGACGAAATCAGAATTCTAATATTGACCAGTTTTTTTTTCAGGCAAAATTGGAATTCTAATCCTGCCCGGGCAAAATTAGAATCTGACTAGAGATAAATTCATAGACATGTGTTTTAGTAAACGTACAGTAGATGAAAAAAAAAGAGAAAATCGTAATAAAGACCGACATGTCGATAATCAGTATAAATATAGAGATACGTGTTACATACAATCTTATAAAAAATGTCTCAATCGGATTCAACAACTGTCGAAGTGGAAAGTGGAGAATTACTTTATTATAAAGAATTAGAAAAACATTAATTTTTTCAGTGAAAGGTTTCGAGCAAAAAGTGTTATAAAACAATATGTTTATGATGATATTGTTAAATGTTTATTATTACCGAAGGAAAATCATCAGATTTGGACTTGTAATTGTAAAATGTTTAGAAAAAAAGATTTTGTTGAATAAAATATAGTTATAACACTAAGATTTTGATTATTTTCTTTTTAAGAATTTATCTCTAGTCAGATTCTGATTTTGACCGGGCAGAATTAGAATTCCAATTTTGCCTAGGCAAATTCTGAATTTGCCCGAATTCCAATTTTGCCTACAACATATATATACATTTCAAAAGGATAACGATTAAATGAATATAAACAACAGTCCAATACAACAGACATATATATAAAAAAAAGAATAAATAAATTAGAAAATAAAAATAACTAGCTTATAAGAATTAGAGAAATAAATAAGAATGAACGCTTCTCTAACAATTATATATTATAGGATGGCAGCTATCATTGATCAGAAACATTTTAGATTGGATATTTTCTAGACTAAAACAGTGAAACTACGGAGAACAAACCAGTTCTACAATTCAGCATACTAGATCAACTGATAAGTTTCTGTTTTTAATTTAGTGGCATTAGAGAATTTATGACAAAAATTTATTTTGTACACAAAAAACTTGAGAAAAAAGATAAATAAAAAATCGAATGATATTTGTTTGAATGTTCGCAAAATAATTAATTATGATTTTCTTAAAGTTTTTATTCATTTGAGAGACTTTTCTCTTCAATATTTCAAAATTCTTTCACCGATTGTTTATCAATAGTTTTAACTGTTAATATACAAACTGATACCGTTTAGTTATACTGAAAACAAACAGGTGAATAGATCACGAGAATAGTTTATCGTAATTTCGAATAAGAATTGATGAGACATACAGTGAATACCAAAATTGATCACCCACCTTCATGTCCAATTTTTCTTGACAATTGGAAATGCTAAAATGAATTGAAACAGTGTTTTTACTAGAGAAAATTATAGCCAATAAAGATTTGAGAATATCACAGCCATGACTAAATTTCTCAAAAGAGGATTCCTAGAAAATCAAAACCATAATTTTTCAGCTTCTAGAAGTCGCGAAAAAAAGTTTTATTTAAATTACGTAGGACGATAGAGCAGACAAATCTCTATAAAATGAGGTGTTACCGAACTTTCTACAACGATTTTTGACTGAACTACATCAAATTGACGAAAGCAACAAAAGTTGATTTTAAGGCAGTCCCTATGAGAAAAACCGAAAAGTCGACTTGTGTTGCTTTCTTCAATTCGATATAGTTTAGCCAAGAATCGTTGTAAAAAGTTCAGTGATGCCTCATTTTATAGAGATTTGTCTGCTCTATCATTCTACGTAGTTCAAATAAAACGTTTTTTTACGGATTCTAGAAGCTGAAAAATTACGGTTTTGGTTTTCTAGAAGTCTTCTTTTGAGAAGTTTAGTCATGGCTTTGATATTCTCAAATCGTTATTGGCTATCGTTTTCTCTAGCAAAAACACTGTTTGAATTCATTTTAGCATTTCCAATTGCCAAGAAAAATTGGACATGAAGGTGGGTGATCAATTTTGGTACTCACTGTATTATAAACATTCATTGTTCATCTCATAAAACTCTTGTATCTTTTCAAATTCTTCATCTTTGGATATTTTAAGACACATAATAAAAAAGAAAGATTGTTTTCTTTTTTTTTTCCTTGGTGCATGCATCATTTCATAGAACTGATGAAAGTTATTTGTTTTATTTGTATGCTCTATCTATGTACAAAATTTGAATACATTCATTTGAAAAAAGAAAGATAACAACGGGTTTGGACGTATTATGTTTGTATATAGTTCGTTGTACAACAAAAAAAAACACAAAAACAACTGTTCTTTAATAAAAGGAAGAAATTTATTTGTTTTGGTTTTTTTGTTATCAGTTTGATGATGAAGCTAATGGTGCAGACATTTTTAATTTTGGTTTAGCTGTTAAACCATCGAAACGTTTATATGTATAATTTATAAAAAGCCAATCATGAACTTGAACTTCGGTGTCTTTTGCTGGTGATGCTAAAATTAAAAATAAGTTTAAATTGTTATTCGTTCTTCCTAGCTATTAAATATCATTTCTCAATGATTGCGTCGAATAGAAAACAGATACTATATAAACTATGAGAATTTCTGACTTTGAAAAAAAAACGAGTAGATGTCTCCGATAAACTTGTTTACATACGTAATTTAAGATCAACATCAGGAAAATCATCGAAATTAGATGTATCATCAATCGATTTAACACGTGGTTGATAAGCAGCTGGTCGATCTCGTATATGATCCCAATCAACACCCAAAAAAAATGGATGATTTCGAATATCATCTAATGAACCTAAACGTCGATCAGCATCCGTACAAAATCTAATGAAATTATCGAATTTAAATTTTCTTAAAACACTTCGAATCATACATACTTAAGTATAAGATCTTTGGCAACATTTGATATGGGTATTTCAGGTGGAAAAACAAGCGTTTCACGATAATTCATTACTTTACGAAAGGTTTCTTGTGGATTTTCTGCACAAAATGGTGGATAACCAATTAACATTTCATACATAATTACACCTAACGACCACCAATCGGCTTTCTAAATAAGAATAAAAATTATTGTTTATTTTTTTATTTCAAATCAATGAAAGATATCTAACATTATTATAACCATATTGTTTAAATACTTCTGGTGCAATATAATCTGGTGTACCGACTGTTGAATAAGCCTATTTGTAGAAAAATTATCTATAGAAAATAAATCGAAAACGAAAAACTACTGACTAATGCACGGCGATTTTTTTTCCATGTTTCAGCTCGTCGTTTGGAATCAGCTGGTATCGCTGCTAGAAATATTTACAAGAAAAATAAAACTAAACGAAACAATATATATAATATTTACTACTGAAATCTTGTGGTCGCATGCTTTGAATATCACGATAGAATTCTGTTCGATGAGCTTTTTTCAAACCTGTACATAGACCAAAGTCTGATAATTTTATATGACCCTAAAAAAACAATCAAAATCAAATTTTCTGTTTTATATTTTTTCTTATATTAAAATTTATATTATTTCAATTTCTTTTACAGTAAAACTTCTCTATATGAATATCTCTTTAGACTGAACGATGGATGATTATTTCTAGTCCCATCAGCAGTAATAACCTTTGTAATGTGAGCAATCGTTGTTCTTTGACTCATGTACGGAATTACAAAAAACATAATGCTATGTATGTCACGTTATAATAAGCAATCATGGGGACACATAGGAAAAGGGAATAAACTAGCCATGAACATTTAAGGGGAAAAAAACAAATATTAGTTAACTGTAACAGTGACTGTTTTGACATCTCATTATTTTTGTCTTAAGAACTAAAAATATCAAATCATATGCAACATATGTTGATTTACTTCTGATTAAAAAGAACTGTTAGTGCAATTCCTGCGGGATTAAAATGTGAAGCACGATGCAGCTACTATTGCTAATTACAGAAAGATTATTTGATTCTATCTATATTGGGATACATTTCGCCGTCCTTTTACTCAATGCTCCAAAAGTGCAATAAGAAATTAGATCATATGTTATAACGAGATGCTATTGATATGCGGTCTGTAATCAGTTATTTCTAACGTATCTGTCACGTATGTGAGAGAGAGCTCGAAATTTTCATCCATGTACTTCAACACTCCTTTTGGATCGTGTTTCACAAAAGTTGATTTAACTGATTGTTGAAAAGACAAAAAAAAATCACTTTGTGCAATGGAAACACATGATCACAACCGAACCCTTATAGGTTGCACAGAAGAAACTAGAAACGGCCTAATAATGAGTACTTTTAGTTGGCTCCGACAATGTCTATATTAGAGATATTCTATTCTATTTTAATGAGAATTTAATTTGATTTTAGTCATGATCTATATCTTTTTATCGAATGAATATCAATTTGTTCGATTATTCGTATAAACAATAGAAAATTTACTTTTGCATCAAGTAAAAGATTATCTGGCTTAATATCTCTATGAATAAACCCAAGTCTATGAATTGATTCAATAGCTTCTGCTGTTTCTGCAACATAAAATTGCGTCATATCTTCACTAAATATTTCTTTTTGAATTAATAAAGTCATCAAATCACCTTAAGAAAAAAAAACAAATTTTAAAAAATACATTATAACAGAACAACAAATGATTTTAACTAACCACCAGGAAGAAATTCCATAATTAAATATAAATTTCTAGTATCTTGAAAGGAATAAAACATTTTAACTGTCCATGTATGATCAGCTTCAACTAGTACATCTCGTTCAGCACGTACATGTGCTACTTGTTCACGTAATAGCATGTCTTCTTTACGTAAAATTTTCATTGCATATATATGTCCTGTATCACGTTTTTGCACAAGACGAACCTGAATTATATTTGAAAAAGAAAAAATAACAAACAAAAATAGATATATATTTGTATATGAGCGATAATTTACTTCTCCAAAAGCACCTCGTCCGATAACTTTTAATGGTTCAAAATCATCTGCACTCATTTTAACACGTTTTAAACGTAAATATTCAGTTTCTTTAGCTGCATGTAAATGACGTTTTTCAAGTTTCTGAAAAAAATAGAAAAAAAAAACGGATACTTTGAAATTTAAAATTAATAAAATTTACTTCTTGATCAGATAATCCTTCAGCATTCATGGTGTCTTCCAATCGACGATATCTATATATTAAAAACTGTAAATTCAGTCATCAAAACAACTCCAAGTTACCTTTCTTCTCTTTCTTCATATTGATTAATTAAATTTGCATAAAAATTCTCAATAGACATTTTAGCTTTATTAACTTTTTCCTGTGTAATAGGTGTATGTGTTGATGATGTAGCGGCCATCTGAAAACAAAACATACATATACATATTCTTCAAAATTTTATTTAAATATTTGTTTTTTTTAATTGTTTTTCAAAAAAACAAATGACAATTAATAAACGATAAACATTAAGAATAATTCACTTATTTTATACATTCCCGTTCATTATTTCGTTGGCATTCACATTCAGACAAAAGACAACACGTGAAGAAATATTTCATACAAAAAAAGGGAACGAGAAAGAAACAAGAAAAGACAGAAAATTAGCACATATAGAAATCTTGTCATAAAGAAGCTTTTCGTATTTAAGGAATGAATATATCTGGCGAAAGAACAACAGCAAAAAACATAAAGACTATACTTAGAGGTAGATTGCGCACTAGAAAAAAAAAGAAGGAAAAAGATTTTTGACCCAATGGGTTTAAAATATCTGTGAGGACATTCACTTGTTAGTTTTGTTTTGTTTTTTTTTTTTCTTTTTCATAATAACAATCATTCTAAGTAGTGGAAGGAAAATTATATCCTGAGAAAGGAAAACAAAAAAACAAAAAAACTCGAAATTTTATTATTGAATTAATTTTGGCTATGATATTGTGGACCAGCTGAAGTTGTATAATCATCAAAGAATAAATGTAAATGCTAAAGAATAAAAACCAAACTAAATTAAATCAAAGTAAAATTTAAATAAATTATTTTACTTCAAATGTCGGTCGATTATCGGGTGATGCATCCCAACAACGCAACATATAATCATAAATTTTTTCTGGACAATTTTCATGACGAGGCATTCGATAGCCACGTTGAATTTGGTCAAGAACTTCTCGATTAGCCATACCTATTAGAAAAAGATGTTAACAGTTTGTTTTTTTTTCATTGCTAATTATTATTATTTTATTTTCTAACCTGGATATGGTACTTGACCATATGTAATAAGTTCGTAGAGTAAGATACCATATGACCATACATCTGATTTAATTGTAAATTTACCATAAATAGCTGCTTCTGGAGCTGTCCATTTTATTGGAAATTTCGCTCCTAAATATTGTAAATTTTAAATAAGAATGGAATAATGATATGATACGAACCAGCTCGAGCTACATATTGATCTTCATTAATAATACGAGCTAAACCAAAATCAGCAATTTTAGCAACACCATTCTCTCCAACAAGAACATTTCGAGCAGCTAAGTCACGATGAATCTAATTCCATCGAAGTATTTTAAATAAATTCATAAGAAATATTTCTATAACTTACATAATGTTCATGTTCTAAATAAGCCATTCCAAAAGCAATCTAAACCAAACATACAAAACAAAAATGCGATCAATAATCATGATTTAACAATGTTTAATTCCAACAATAACCTTTTAGAGTCTTAGTCATAAGAATCCAATCATTTTCAAATATAGAATGAATGAAGTAACAACTTTTTTTTGTTCGATTTGACGTCATTTTGTTAGCAGTAACTTGGAAAGATTCAAACAGTCATTTTACATTTGACCTTATCTTTTGTCTCGAATGTCACTATCGATAAGAAAACAAAACTTTTAAATGATAACGATCCATGCATATTTTGTCTAAACTGTTCTTGGACTAATAACTATCATTATATTTGATAGATTGAGTGGTTTTCTTTCTTGAAATATAAAAATATGTAAAAAGTTTTGATATGTTACGAAAAATCAATTTTTTTTTCAGCAAATTTATTATTTCAAGAAAAAAAATATCATTATGACTAATATGTGGACAATCATTTCATTAGATGAGATAAATATGTGACAAATCAAATGATAAAAATATGACTTCAAAAGATCTATCATTTCGTAAAATATTTGTTTATTTCTAACATTCATTTGAAGTATTTAAATCATAAAGAAATGCTTCTTGACAAAATTGTTTAAATGACAATATTTTACCTGTGAAGCCATATCAACAAGTGCTGGTAATTTAAGTTCTCGTCCAGGTCCATCACGAAGATAATCTAATAAACTACCATTGCACATAAGTTCAGTAACAATATAAATCGGTTGATCTGGTGGTTCTGTACAAACAGCATATAATTGTACAAGTTTATCATGACGTAATTTTTTCATAATATTCGCTTCATCAACAAAGGCTTGTGTTGACATAGTACCAGCTTTCATTGTTTTTATTGCAACATCAATTTTATGATTCCATTTTCCAGCCCATACTTCACCTAAAAATGTAAAAAATTCAATCAAACAAAAAATAACTGAATAACGAAAAATAAAACGATTTTTACCAAACATTCCTTGACCAAGTTTTTTAACAAATTGAAGAGAATCTCTTGGTACTTCCCAAACATCTTTTGATATAGTTGATGTTGTTGGTTTTGGTCTCGGACATGGCCGTGTTAATTGACAACAAAGACCATCAGAATTTTCTTGAAAACAAAAAAGAAGTTTTCTTTTTATAAATTTTAATAAAATCAAAATTCTCATTTTACTTGTATAATAATCAATTAATTCTTCTAGAGAAGCAAATGTACGACGTGCAGCAATATAATAACCAATACTTGGATCAGTAAAACGAATTTTATAATGCTTTACATGTGAACCACGTTGTTCATCAAAATCACGAACAGATAAAGAGTATGGACCTAAATTAAAAAAACAATTATAAATTGAATTCAAATATAAAACTAACCAGGAGCATTTTCTGAATTTCGAACAAGAAATGTTCCACGTGGATTTATTGGGTTTAATAAAACTCGTTCAGCCTCTTTTCGAAGAACATTTTTATGAAACCATCTAGAATACAAAAATGACTTCATTTATATATAGATAAATTTTGTTCTAATTATAATTTACTCATTGACATCAAGACCACCATGTGGTGCAACGTAAAGAGCTGGAATATATCCTTTTAAACCAGTTTGATAATGTCGAGCAAGCCACCATTCAGTTTGACTAACAAAATATTTTAAAGCTTATTTAAATAAAATAACTATTTAAACAAACCTATCATCAATAATAGCTAATAAATCTCCAACACGAAATGTAAGATCTTCATCTGTACGTGCATCATAATCATATATAGCAACATAAACTTTGTCAATTCCATATGCAGATTTTTTACGAGCTTTATCATCATTGACTAATTTTTGATAAAGAAAAATTTAAGACATTTCCTTAAAACAAAAAGAAAAACTTACAACTTCCATTTTTTACAGGAGGTAAATCTATTGAACTTGTTTTCGAATCTGATTTTGGTGGATCTCGTTTTGGAAAGCAACAACCCATAATGTTTTTTTATTTTGTCTTCGTCCGAGTCATCTCATCATCTACAAACTAAACATACACCTACATATTCACATTTCGTTAGAGTTGGTCAACCCACGCAAACACTAAAAGAGGAAAGAGAACAAAAGATCATCTGTTCTCTTCACTCAAGAACATAACTCGACCAACCAAACAGCTAACTATTTTAATTCATCACCATCAAATCTGTCTTCAACTATCAAACAACCAATCAAAGTTTATGAGAAAAAAAAGAGGGCGCTTAAAATTAACTTTGACATATTATTGTATTTATATTTGCTGCATGTTACATGTAGATTCGACAATCGCGTGTGTCAAAAGAATAGTTGAATAACAATTTTCTCATCTGGAATAATGAAAAGAGCTCTCTGAAAAAAAGAATGCAGCCGTACAAATCTGAAAATTTCTTTTCGTCTTAATCATATGTCGAGATTTCGAATACCATAATAAACTGAAAATAGAAAGTTGACATGCTGAAGAATTCGATATATTAACATAGTCGACTTGAGACACAGTCAGTTCCTTTTCAAATATTTGTGTAAATGACATAGAATATTTTATTACCTGTTGATCATAAATTTTTCAAGAAGTCGTCATCTAGTTAATATGAGAAAAAAACCTGGCCACATAGGAGAAAAGTCAATTGTGATCTAGCAAATTTTTTCCTAAGTTCATCTAAGACATTTCTAGTTTGTTTCTAGTTCTCTTCTAATATGAAATAATAGAGGATAAGTACATTTCAAATCATTATATAGAATTGTCTCAAAATATGAGAAGACTAATTTAGAAATGGATATAACTGAAATGAATTTACCATTATCTATACTCGAATAGCTTTTAATAATGTATACGAACATAATATTTTGGAAAACAAACATGAAAAATCATTCGTTGGTCAACTATTGTTCGAATTATACTGTTCGAATGTGAATAGATCAAAATAAAAAAGAGTTAATTGAAATCATATATGGATACAGTTGACATGTTTTTTTGTGATGACTGTTGAGTCATGATTCTATTGACTCAATGACAATTCTCATCTCACTTTCAAACTTTTCTGATCAGATAGTTCAATAAAGAAAAATTCATCCTTAGAAAACTTCATCTATTATTCGTAATTAATTGAATTTAATTAGAATAATATGATCTTATCAAATTAAAATTGAATCAAACAACTTATTTCTTCTATTAATTATTCGCTTATCCTTCTAATGTAAAAATTCTTAGAAGATATCAATGTGATACAAAGAGTATCAATCCAAGTACGATTCTTTTTCATGTTTGTTCGATTTTTGTCTTATTTTAAAACGTCAAACATATATAAAGACAAACTTTACTTTAAAAATAAAAAAAAGAACGTAACTGTTCGTCATACACGTTTTTGAATGAGTAATTGTCAATAAAATTTTTATTTGTCGAAAGAAAAAAGACAATAAAATAATAAGTAGTTCAATATTTGTTAGACTCAACTTTTATAATTTTACTTTTCTTTTCAAATTGATAATGATCATTATTACATTTCCATACCTTTATATAATCTATGGAATAATTATTACTTTAGTTTGTTCGACAATTTCACTAGCTCAATATTATAATTCAGAAAAAATTTTACATTATCTATGTTCATTATGTGCTATTAGTGCTCTATATATGCCTATTTTTTTAAAATATCATTCACCTTGGACTGAAATCACAGATGGATTGGTTAGTATATTTTCAGCAGTAACTGGATTTTTATTTGCTCTAAAAATCCTTGAAATTGCTTTTACATATGAATGGTCAAAACAAAAACAGGTAACATTAAAACAGATTCTTATAGATTTTTCAACATTTCCAAAATATAAATATGAACCAGAACCATCGTCAGTTAAGTAAGATTTTCAAAAATGAAATTAAATGAAATTATATCTATGTAATAGTTTAGATCAAAATCGATTCATCCGACATTTTTAAATTATATAAATTATCTTATTATTGGTACTGATGATGAACAACTTTCAGCTCGTCGACAAAATATCTTAATTATGTTTCGTGGTTTATTTCAATTGGT
>CAJNSZ010000071.1:59125-112456 GCA_905329745.1 Rotaria sp. Silwood2 | reverse complement strand
GGGTAGTTTCGTGTCAGAAACCCGTGCGAGGCGGGGGGGGGGACGTGTGGTTGTTGGGTTGAGTGGGTATTGTGGAGGGGGGGGGGGCTGGATGAATAGTTGCTGAAGGATACATATGTGCATGTTCTCTTTATCTACCTACTCTCGCATACATTCTAAATGCGTTTTTCATTTGCAGTGACTAGTTTCAGATTAGTTTTACTGTCCAGCAATAGCAAATGCATTGTCTAAATGCATTTACCACGATGCATTCTTCATGACAAGACTCATCAAGTTCTTATCTTTATAGTTATCAAAACGCGAAAAAGGTGAAAATTTGGTGCACCAAGGATTTCAGGAAAAATTTAACTGCTCCAAGAGTTTGAGGGTATGAATGGGTCGATTAGAAAGCAAGAATGAGAGCCTTCTCTTCACTCACATCCGTGCACTCTTAATCTTAATGCATAGGCTCTAGTCTTTCAGTCTAGAGATAATTGATGCAGTCAGTGTGTTTTGATTAAAGACTCAGATTATCATTTACGATAAAACAAGGTGAAAATCGCTTTCTTTTCCTTGTAAAGCAAGACAGAAAAGTGTGAGGTATACCATAAGTATTAAGAAAGCATAAGTTAAAGGCTTCTTTTTTATATACTAGGAAGTGATTCCTTCATGACTTCTTTGAATTAATGTCCTAGTATTGGATGGTATAAACTCAAATAAGATGAGTAATTCTGTAGAGAAGAATAATAATACTAGCCGATCCTATTTCTTATGATTACTAGATCTGAGCGTACAAACTTGCAGAGCAAAAAAATGCAATTTTTCTTCTTATTCTATCTAAGACAATGATGAGTACGACGTTTAATATTATCAAAGAGTCAAATAAGTAAGACAGGTGATTTATTACACGAATAAAAGAGAGTTGCAGAACAACTATTGCAAGTGACATTTTCTTTCATCAAGCGTACGGATGTATTTAGCTGTCGGTCAAGGAATATAGGAAATCCTCGTGAATATGCAGATACGACAGATACCATCAGTGAAATTGATGTGCATAGATTTGTTTATGCAATCTCAGTCGAATCGCATTGCTGAAAAGTTGATATTACGTCCTCGCCAACAGATCAACGATTTCTTTTCCCCGTTTCAATTCAAAACTCGTTGAGAGTACATAATCACTACTTAGGAGTTGTGTATGGCTATTTAGCACGACATCATTCAATATCAGAACACGTACACTTTTTTGCGGTGCTTCAGAGCTTAATAGACACAATAGCAACTTCTCACGTAGGTCTATAGTCTGCAAACATTGTTTGATGCATTTCTGATACAGAGGCGAAATATTAAAGAAATGAAACGATGAACAAATAACACCTTTTCTTTCGATTTTGCTTAATATCCTAAAAACTCAAAGAACAAACTTGTCTATCTACTTGCCTTGTTCTTTTAGACAAAACGATCAATGTTATACCTGATAACAAAATACGTCAGTGTCGACTATAAGTCTCAAAATGAATAATAATAAGCGCCGAAAAAAAAAGCAGATAAAAAGTTTGTTTTTTTCGAAGAGAAGAGCCTAAAAACTGCTTCATAGGTCGTAGAACAAGTGGTAACTGATTGTTGAAATGAATGAATACCATAATACATGCGAAAGACAGTGGTGAATACGGTTCAACAGGCGTTTCACGTTTTCTTGTCGGCTTAGAAATGACCATGGTTAATTAATGAGTTCATGTATTGTATGGTGAGATGCGAAAAAAAATAATGCTAGAATATATCCGAATACCTTGTTTTAATCAATTGTTGACGAATAGACGATTCTTGACTCTGGGCAAAGAACTATATCGCTACAGTAGTTTTCTTTAGTTTCATGTGAAAACTGAATAAGTTCGGAATACAATATTTTTTCAGCATAAAATTTTGCACAATGAGAAAGTGTCCTATCGAGAAGCATGAGAATGAAATTTTGCCAGCCATGTGATAGATATATAAACGAACTTTGACGGAATAAAATTTTTTCTCAATGCATCCATTAGGCAAGTATGCAAACATTATAAGATAAGCCTCGACTCATCAGAACGCACAAATGTATCTACGTGGTGAATGTTATCAATTCATAATCAACAAAGACACAAGAAAAAAAAACATGTAGGCATGTTTAAAATAAAAACTTGGGCACCCAGATATCCACACCTTTTTGTCTCATTCATATCTCTTCATTGCAAATATGTGGCACTCCAGATCGGTAGTTGGCTATATAGTTATTGTTGTTGTAAGTCTCTTAATTATCGATCGATGTCAATCGACTCCGTTAGATGATTATGTGAACATGCCTGACCCGCACTTTGCTTGGCGTGTGATACAAACATATCAGCAACCCGACTACACTCTATACATTCTCAATTTTACATCGCAACAGTGGTTCAATGGTGAGGTTTATGAAAGAGAGACAGAGAGGAATAAATCAGCATTTTTCTTTCCATCTTAGAGAGCTTCTCTACTCGATCTATCTGGTGGCATTTTGTATGTATCACTGTTCCCAATAGATTGACACGACCGAAAAGTGCTTTCATGCTGATCGACGGTGGTAGTAATAATGACGCGTGAGAATAGTTCGTGTGTTATAAAAATGAAATCTATAGCTTTTATCAATTATATTTTCTAAAGGATACCAAAACCGGAAGATAATTTCGTTACTCTAACATCCATGCTTGGTGCGAGTAGTGGTAGTATCAGTGTCGATTTACAAACTATTCCTAATGAACCGATTCGTTTCATGGTAAGCTTCATACATCAATCTAGTCCGCTTTTATAGAATGATCTATTGGTAGGCTGATCCAACGGAAAGGAACCGCTTAGAAGATGGAATTATTGCGTGGACCTGGAAGAAATTTATTGACAATTCAAGTAATCCATATGAACTTGTCCTCATGCCTATGACCAAGGTATAATAAAATATAGTTTGTTAAAGAAGTTTGGGTCTATTCTCATTCCATTCAGGCTAGTATCCGCGCTATGGATGCTGTGCAACAATTTGCAGCTCAACTGGGAATTCCTGTGCCTGAGACATTTGTCATCAGTGGTGCTTCTAAGGTAAACTATTGTTCCCAAAAAATTACCGAATATTTTATATGATTTTGTTAAATTCTAGCGCGGATGGACAAGTAAGTTATTCCATTGATTTTAAACGTTTTTATTTTGACACTTCGTAATTTTCAGCGTGGACAACTGCTGCTGTTGATAATGTGCGCGTCATTGGTGCAATACCTATCGTGATGGATATGGCCAATTTTCAAAAGGTAAGAAAGAACTGATTTGTTGAATAAATAAATCGAATCGATTTTTCTTCTATAGAGTCTTCATCATCACTTTCGTGTAAGTAAATGAAATAACACATGAAATTTTATTTTCTGTTGTAATTGAGTTTTGTAGTCTTTGAATGGTTGGACATTTGCCTTCAAAGACTACTATGAATTGAATATCACTGTATCTGTTGATAATTCAAACTTGCTCAAAATGTCAGAGATTATCGATCCATACTGTATGTTGATACGGCTCTATACGTGTTATTCTTGTTATTATTTTTGCTCATGTAGACTACTTTGATCGATATGCAAAAATGAAAATCTTGCAAATACAATCCAGTGGCGACGAATTTTTTCTGCTTGACAATGAGGTCGAAGGATTTCACTGATGTAATCAAGCTTCATTTTATTTTATTTTCATTTTTAGGACACATTTTGGCAAGAACTACAATTAGCTACGGGCGGTACTTATCTCAGGTATCTGAAAGTGATCAAAGGAAAAATGATCTCCATTAAATTTTGATATCAAATTGTAGACGATTACCGAATGCAGATCATTCATGTGCTGGTCATGAGATTAGTTTATTTTGGACGATGCGAAGCTTTTATTTGACCATCTACGAAGTTAGCAAGATAATTTTATGATTCATCAAAGATTCATCCTATATTTGTCGAATTTTAAGAATAAACCATTTCCTTCTCTTCACTGGATCAAAACATCAAACAACACGCATGGTTACATCCGTGCAATCGTCGATTTTACTATTGGTCCCAAACCGATCAGTGCCTATGGATATCATGCTCGTACACTTAACAATCAACGGTTTGTTGAACATAGATTTTGTTCATTCATTGAACTAATTGTTTACTTGTCATAGTCGTGATTTCCGTCTACTCATAGCTGAGAACAGTCGTGCGGTCAAAGCTTTTCCCAACCCAGTAATTTGGTTCAATATTCCAGTTGTAACAGAAGTAAAAAAAATGTCGTCTATCATTTTTTTCGATTTTATTCTTTTGTGTATGTCAAATAGGAACAAACTGCGATAACCATTGTCTATTCGTTGACCATTGAAAGTCCGTTGAGTGGCTGGGAAGGCTTTTTTATTCAAGTAAACTTTCCTGGTCCGGACGGTACGGTTCTCGAGTTGACCACAGAAACCCAAATCATTCCAGATACATATCCAACAGCTGAATGCCATGATGAAGGATGTTTCGGTACCCTAGTGTGATCACTTCATGTTGCGTCTATGCAATAAAAATGATTAAAAAAAAAGTGGTAATGATCAAAACAACCTATATACATTCGTTCGCTTCCATATTTAAATCGCTCGAAGTTGGACTAATCTTGACTACATATATAGATCAATCGCTTTCTCCTTAGCTTCGTCATAATTCTGTCTAGCATAGGAGTCATTGTACTAGAAAGAGAACTAAGTTCGATAGAGGCTTACGCAATCAAATTTTTAAATCTTCTTTAAGCCTATGCCATCTTGTAGTTCACCTTTTGCTTTTACTTAGAAATCCAAACTTTGAGCCATCTAAGTGCTTATTTCACTGAGTGGCAACTGTTGTCAAAAGAGCACTTTGCTGGACAATCACGTCATTCAACGAAGGCAAGCTGATTTCTCATAGACCGATTGTTCGATACACATGAAAATCGCACCATAAACGTATGTCAACATGCACTAGATGATTGCATAATCTAAACTCCACCGTTCCACAGAATTGGTTTTTCAAGTATTGCACATTGTTATTATAGGCTGATTTTTAGGAAACGGCTTTCTATAACTTAAACACGCAGATTTCACTGAGACTTTTTTCTGGAGTATGAGTGCGGGATGTGTCTCCCTGTGGCACACACCCACATTCAACAAAATTAACAAAGCAAACGGCATAGATTGTCTGTGAATTTTGAAACTGAATATTTCGAATTGTTGCTTCTACATAGAAAAAAAAGGGCTTGGATGGTTTATCGTCACCATCTCTCACAACTTCGGTGATTGCCAACAGTTTCAAGCCAATGGTCAGTACTGCAGTATCATTGATAGTTCAGAATCGTATTAATCGTACTTGCTCACGAGTTCATCTAGCAAGTGCCATTTCCAATAACATGGACTTATTCAATCAATGAAGCGTAAACAGAAAGTTCGACGGAATTTGGTTTTCTAATTCAGCTGATTCGGTCTATCTCTTGTCTCTGTTGTCAGTCAATAGAGCAACTATGTTCATTAAGTTGCATCTAGTCAGTAGCAAATATATTATGTGTTCATGTGTTGCTTTTTCTTTATGTTCATAATATAAGATCGATAGATATGACAGAAACCAGAAAAAAATCGCTGGGTGAGAATACACGAGATACTTAACAACACTAAAATTCACTCGAAACGATAAACGAGTGTATAGAATGACAGACTGCTCAGTTTCAAAAGTTATACACTAATCGAGTTTTTCACTGTATGTAGTCATACAAAGTTCACGGACAAAAAGTGATCTCCATGTGGTCAGGATTCCAGGTATCAGCCATGGAAGACTTATCATCTCCCGATCACGAATAGACGTCTGGACACCTGGATTTGAAGTAGATTGGATTCGTCGATTGATTTTGCATTCTCTCACATTCCCATGAACCAAAACCTTTAAGTTGTCCGGACACTCGTTCAGAGCATTCCAACTGATACAATACAAGTTTCCACGATTATCTCTACCACCTTCGACCGAAACAAGAGCCGTCGGATATATAAAATCATCGACGAGGGAGATGACATGCCAAATGTGAGCATTTCCGTCGTGAATCTCAGCAAGTGTATTAAAAAACCAGATGCCAGGTTGTTCGGCCCAGGTTCGGTCGGATCGGCAGCTGGTTCCCCAACTGTTTTGTCCAGCACCCATCCAACAGTCTTTGTCACCATTACCAATATGTACTTTGAGAGATCACCAACACTTCTTTTTAACTCTCCCTCTCACCTAATATGCTATATAAAAATTAATCAGTTTCAAATTATATGCTCTGTTTTGGTTACGTACCGGTAGTTGATGGTCAGGATAACAAACAGGAAAATTTTTTCTATGTTTGATCTTTGCTGCTGATAAATATGATTAAACGTTAATGTTATTTATATATATTTCCCAGGCAGACAAATTTTTTAAACAAAATGGATTGAGCTTTTTTAGAGTTTTCTTGCCTCACATACAGTGACTAACGTTATTTGTTCTTTGACATCATGAATGAAGTACATGAGTGGGATGAAGAATTTCCTCTTAGAGATGGTACTCTAATATTGTTTCTTTCTTTTATCAGCTTTGCCAGTCGCGCTCTAAATCAATACCAAGACGCATTTGTTTCTCACCAGAGATAATGTATCTTATGGACTTTTTTTTTGTTCTGTGAAGTATATATAAGCAGCGTAATACATGAAGCAGGAAACGAATAATTTTTGATGAGAACGAGAAACGTTTCATACTAAATCAGATGACGTCATCTTGCATAATGAAAATAATGACGGGATGTATCATAATCACGGCAGTCTATTGATTTGTATTGAATAATTAAGCAATAGTGATGCGTCACTTTATCGAACAAACGTTCAACAATATTCAAAGCACCTCAGCTACAATATAGCAGTTTCGTGCATTTGCACATCATACTAGGTCTTATTCTTTGCTATCTTCAGTAACTTTTTTCTGTAATTAGGAGTTCTCGATGTTGTATAGAAACATCTCGACGTGTATTTGATGGCTTTCATCTACACTTCTTCAAGCAGACGCTTTTTGCAAACAACTGTTTGTCAGCTGCACAACTATTGGAGATACCCATGTATCGGCGAATATTATAATAGAAGAACGTATTAGCAGAAATTGATGTACGACTTACTCATTGTAGTGATGATTGTGTCAATAAGCACAAAGTAGTAGAACATCACAAAATAAAACGTTATTTCATGTAAAGATAACAGAAAAAGATACGATGAAACTGAATCATTCAATTATAAGTCAGTAATTTTTTTCTTCAGATGACTTAGGTCAAAAGTGGACGAACGGATTTTATCAGATTTGTCTACATCCGATGAATTCAGGTAGAATTCGAAGAACGAATCGTATAGGACTCAGTTGTTGAAATCCAAGAGATTATACCCAGTTCCGAGAAGTTAGTTGTGGGATTATGATGCATCATATAATCTGTGTAAGATTTATTTCTAGTAGAAAATGCTTTCATAGATTCCTTGAAAACTAAGTTGAGGAATACAGAAGTTTTTACGAAATGATTATCAGAGTACTATTTTTCAATTAGCACTAGATGAGTTGAATGTGGGTGTGAATGGAACTCATCTTTCAACCCCAACCTTCACATCTTCAATAGTCATCTCATTTTATATTAAGATCTCTATGATCGAGAAATAACGGCTACTTCTCATTTGCGATCACAAGTCAAATAAAATTTTAAAATATTATTAAAAATTTAAACTCCAGCCAACATTACAGTTAAGAAATGAAACTATTTGTTTTTCCAGAACTACAAAAACTTAATTAATTTAAATTTCAAGTTTTAATTGATAAATACTCATATTTAACAATTTTCACTTTCAAGTTCGAATCGCATAAAGTTTAAGAAGATGTAGAGTTTGCTCTTGTTTTCTATGTAATTTAACATTTAGCTTAGGAAGTTGTAGAGTTCACTAGAAAATCTAGCATAAATCTAACTGAATGTAAAAAAGATTTAGAAGCGTCGCGTGTAGTCTGTTTGAAGCTAAGCGAATGCGGTCTGAAAGTGTCACTTCTCATTTTGGAAGATTAGTGTAAGAACATGGCAGCAAAACAAAATTAGTTTCACATTTCAAGGTATTTGATTCAAAAAGTTTTATCAGCTCTGGATTAATTATGAATTTTGCTGCTTCACCAAAAAGAAGATTTTATAAGTGAGATGTACTGTCGAATAAATTATCTTAAAAAACGCCAATGAAATCTTGTCGCATTTTAAACGAGATCACTGAAATAGGTTGATCGCGTGAGAGTTTTTTATAAAATCTTTTTTGGAACTTAGCAAGATCATAGATTTAGTTTAAGTACTATAAATCTTAATCTTAATGAGGAACGCTTTTTGGAAGATGACATACTTAATTCTCATATCGAAAACGAAGCCTAATATAGCTCGAGCAAGGGGCGAAAAAAAAGAAAGTTTTGATGAAGATTGAAGGGAGATTTTGAATTGTTTCTCTCATGTTCCACAAACATGATTCAATATCCATTCAAAGTGTGACCTCGATGGACGCTTGTTTGAAGAGAACTCGAGTATCAACGCCTAAATCTTGTCCCGTTTACATTTTTTCCACAGTTTTCGTTGTTGAATAATTATATCTTTGGGTTTCAAATAGTTTGTTTTCAATGAACTGTTTATCTTATGTTAGTATGGAAACTACATAGAATTCCAATACAAAAACAGACTTATAACATTCATATTGGTAATTCGATCTAATGAACCATAAATATGAGACTTAATTTAGAAAAAGAAAAAGAGCACTACGTAGTTTAGCACACTCTACTAATAAGAACTGAATACATCGAAGCCCTGCAAGCATATATCAAGCGAACTCTGCATCTTCCTAAACCAAAAGATAGAAATTGCAGAGAAAACAACAGCGAACTCTACATCTTCCTAAACTAAATATAGAATTGTATTCAAAGCACTAGCTAGCTCTACATCTTCCCAAAAAAGTATAGAAATAACGTAGAAAACAAGAGCGAACTCTACAAATTTTAATTCTCCAAACAAAATGGCTGTTAAAATTCGTTTCAGTAAAAAAATATTAAAAGCAAACGATTTTTATTTTCGGAGTTCATTTCAAGAAAGGAGTTTTAACGAATTAAAAATCGAAAACTTGACACTTTCAATCACTTTTTATCTGAAAAATTCAAATTAATTAAAAAATGAAGTATAATTTAATTTAATAAACTTTGAATTTTCGACTGTATGTTCGCAAATGAGAGGACACCGAAATAACTCCTTTTCGTCTGGAACTGTTTCAACAAGAAATCTTTCTCTCAATAAATACTTATCCATTGTGAATTTAGCATTTGAAAGAGCCGAGAAAGATCTTCTTCATACAGAAAAGATCCAATTCTGCTTGTTGATCATTTGAGGGAATGAGTTCTCAATCGTTTATCTCTCACTTCATGTCGAATATTCTGATCATTCGAAGACAAAAATAGTGTTGTTTCAAGATTTGGTAAGACTTGAACAAGTATTATTTGATTGAAATCGACGGGTGAGGGTGTGATTATCGGTCGGAAAAAGATTCCATTTCGCGCTCTAAATAATACAAAACATTTAGGGAAGAAAAGTTATTGATCCTTTATCCAGAACATCGGTGGCGTAAAAGTTCTTTGTCAAAGCAACACAATCCTCTATTCTTTTGATTTGATCTTCTTATCAATCTCTCGATTTGACTGAGTAAATCAGTAAGTGGAAGTATTCAGCAATCAATTCAATGGTTTCCATAGTTGAATTGAAAAAATCGAGAAGACTTCGAGTGTTTTTTATGCTGTGACAAAACTTTGAAACTTTATACTGTCGAAGATCTTAAATCCAAAATAACTGCAAACAGCTTTCATCTCACTAGTGCTGAGATGAATTACGATATGCTAATTGTTTGTTTTCATTAGAATTGATACTTGTAGTTTTTATCCGATTAATTTGATTGTGAAATTGTTAATGATAATCACATTAGCGAAACATAATTTTGAAAAAAGCAACATTCAATATCGATTATGAAATTGAACGAGTAGCTTTCAAGGTCGATTCAAAACAATTGTATAATTCATTTGATTTTATCAAATTTCAAAATTTTAATATTTCACATACAGATCTAGCTTCTGAAACATCCAATTCGATGCGATAGTCGAGTGCCTGAAACACTAAAATTCACCGAGCATCATGTACACATTTTGTTGTTGCTTTAGTTGCAGAGAATCATGTCTTTGTTTCGACTACCATTGGTTAGAATATCATTTTCTTACAAAGGACATGTACATAAGCCGATTGACATTTGAACAATTTGACACCGAGACACATTTAATTATCTAAAATAAGCAATACCCTAATACACTCGGATGTGAATGCATATTTTTTAGCTAATAGCAAACGCATCTGCATGCGTCGTTGATTGTTAATTACTATCTATTCCATTAATTGCGAGCTGTGTGATCGGCTAGGTTTTCGTTTTTCTTCATTTGTTGAACAGGAATTATTAGAATAAAATCCTATATAAAATCAAACTAATTGTTATTTTTTTTTTGAAAAAAGTCCGACACTCTTACACATATTCAGAATTCGAGTGTATTATAGCCATTTGTGTTGAACGATATCGGTGACAATGGGTCTGATGAATCGATCAAGTCTAGATCATGAATTGAAAAGAGAACTCATCTATTTACTATAGTTTGGAATGTGATGATGGCACAAGACGATAGACAATGACATTATGTCAAGTTCTTGAAAAAGTACTATGAACTAGAGAAGCGGCGAGCATTTTATTAGAACAACCTCTTATTGATACATACATGTAGTGATATTCAAGAAGAACTTAACTTCTTCCACAGTTTCAAATTAAAGCAAGTCCAAAACACAGCAAATAGAGCAAAGACATTTTTTGGACCTGATTTTAGTTGTAAAAATTTCCAAATAATTATACTTTTCAAAAAGTATGCTTAGAAAATGACTGTGAAGTTTTTGTTGTATGGCACATAGACAGTACTTCCTATTGTCTCTAATCATTATAAACGTAATATTTCCTAAGAAATTCATCTGTGCTATTTCAAAACTAGAAATTATTCTGAAAATGCTGTATGAGAAAAAAAGTATAATATTCAATTACGAAATACTTCGCAGTGCGAATCTTTGAGAACAAATATTAACTTCAACAGTCTGCTATATTCGATCTTTTGAACAAAGATGCAGACATTTATCTACTAGATTGAAATTACTCTAAGACGCTTTCAGATCATCTGATATCAGTCGCCCATTTTATGTTCTACCGAGATATTACGATGTTTTTTGTTTTTACTAATAGCTTTCAGTAATTCACGATAAAACCACTATGTATATATCTCAAAAAATATAAATAGAATGGAATGCTAAAGATCATATTCTTTCTCTAGAGAGGCACATCAGAAAGAAGGTACACTATGTTCAAGGCACTAGACAATGTACTGAACGACATTAACAATCCAATCTTTTCAAGTCTTATAATACTACTTATGTCTAAAAAAACATTTGTTCATAATATCACCACATCTTTTGAGTAGGTTTCGTAATTATCTTTTTCCGAGACTGCGCAGATATTATTATCCTGCTTATCTTCAAATAATTCCTTTTACGCTGTATAGAATTTATCATAGCCTCTTTTATTCAAGTTTACATGATCTTCGAAGTCCAGTTCTGAAATGTAAGTCCCCAATGAAAGAAACTCGACAGATTCCAGTTGACATGCTTGGCTAATCGATTTATTTGCTCTTTCAACTCTCACATGAACTCAATCGTCGCGTGAAAAAATGAAAGTGTGTAGCAAAGGAGTTTTCAATCGACAAATCAGTGCTCTCATTTCAATAATCAAGTTCTTTTTCGAGCAATCATCTCGTTTCAAATCATTTGTGCCAATAAGGACAAAAACATGACTTAATTGTTCGTTGTAGACGAGACAAACAATCTATAAGTCCCTGTTCGAGTCTGTAGTTAACAAAATGAATTCCATCACCCCCAACTGCGGCATTGAAAACATTATGCAACTGAAAGAGATCGATAAAAACAGTGCGTGTTTGAAGGTTTCCAAACATCGAATCATCAAGCAGAAGTAGTCTCTATATAAGTCAGCAACAATTTTTTTCTATCAAGACTTAGTAGAGCTATGTATAGTATTCAACAAAATAGGACGGTGTGAATCAGCAGTTATGACGCACCTTGTGTATGATGCAATGCTTGCATCATAGTTTTTCATGATTGCCATGATTTGCGGTGTATATACACTATTTTTCATCAAAATTGCCCATTACTTTTGTTGCAATCGATCAAGAGAGAAAAGAAATAAATTTTGATATTTGAAGTTCTTAAAAAATCTTCACAACACATATCTTCTTCCAAAGGTGATTACTCCTGACTCACTCTAGTGTTTGACTATCCAAAGAAGCTCTCAATGCGAATTTCACTGAGCATACTCAGGTCTTCAATCATTAAGGCATGTCTTCCTGAACAAGTCATCATGTTTGAGATTATCAATTTATGTTTATCTACTTGAACAAACAGTCTTGTATAGCCTTACGAGGTGAAGGAAAATATACCTTGCAGTAGATTGATATATGAAGTGCTGCAACTTGTGAACCGACGCAAACGGGGGCATGCGCACAGAAACTGCTCATAGTTTTGTAGTGTTCTTATATACAAGTGTTTTATTCTTCGTGGACGTTCTTGGGAAATCTAAATTTAATCACTAGTGTTAGGACTTGATATATCAGTTTATTTTTTAATAATGAAAACAAAACAATCACAAAATATGAAACAAATAACAAAAACTATGATGGAAAAACACACAAAAAACAATAATTTTAGATCAATCGATATATATCACATCGACGATTAGATTCATGCATCACACATACGTTCACGAAGCTATTGAATATCATTCTCAAGAATACCAATAACAAATCGTGCACTTTATCCACTACTAACAATTAAAGGATCAGTACGATCTATTTGATGTGGAACAGGATAAGCAGTTCGTGCATATACCAGGCATGAGCGTAAAGATTTAATTCACATACACGTACAGTGTACAAAAAAGGACAAATGTCTTCTTTCCTTAAAGAAATAAGCCAAGTCTTGAGTAATTACACATTCGAAGATCAAAACTATTATGTTCACCAACTAAAAATTCTTTAATCATTTATCTAACGTCCAATAAAAAATAACGCTCTTTAAAACGCAGAAATATATGATGATGATAACCTAATTGATCAGATGGTAAACCAATAATAGGATCAAGAGGCGGACGATAAGCCTCTTGACTAACAGCTAAATGTATCAACAATACCAGCAGAAATATAAAATTCACCAATATAGGTCTTACCCCACGTAATGTGATTGATTGTGACCACGAAACATGTCGAACGTTTACGCGAATGCATATAACTACTATAAAATACAAAAAAAAAGATAATTGGTGTAAGCGAATGGCGCAATATTCATATCAATTTATAAAGATGTGCAGAGTATACGAAGCAGTTTATGTAAAATATTTTTGGAACTAATTGAAGAAAGATTAAGGAAACTTACGATCTGTCTTTAAGACAGTGTGTGTGCGAATCATGCTACTTTGATCACTAGAAAGGTGTATTCAGGGATGAGTAAAAATGATCATAAACAGAGGCTTTTCACTCTTTTAGTTTCATTAAAAAGAAAATGCTAATGAATATAAATCCTTTGAGACTTTGAATTGAATTGAACTTTCACATTTCTTTTATATCAATATCAATAAAGCGCATTTGAACGAAGTAGGATAAAATGCAAGCTACCTTCTTGAGATTGGATCGAAATCAAGCAAAATCTGACTTATTTTATTTATTTCATTCCAATAGAGGATCCGTGTACTTATTATAAGTTGTTTGTGCAATGTACCATTTATTTCTCTTCAAACGGATAAAAAGCTGCACAAAGATAAGGTTTTGCTCGAAATTTGTCAAATGCTTGAAATGTTCCAAAACTTCTAATTTAAAATCGTAATTCAAGGAGATTTTTTACAAAAGAAGGTTCCTTCTTTTAAGCGACCAGCCTTGATGCAAAAAATATTTGGACGCAGTACAAAAATAGTGTTTTCTTATAGACTATGAAATTGCTAACATGCTTGTTTCCAAAATCAAAGCTCCTATGAATAAAACTAAAGCAACTGTAACGAAAAGAAAATAATTTTTTATATATGAATATTCACAATTTTAATAATTTACAGTTGATTAAGCTTTCAGATCGTCAGATTCCTCATCAGTGAATTGATTTTAAATATTTGTATATTCTTTATTTTTTGTTTTTATTTCAGTTTTGATAAGTCCCGTTGTCTTTTCAGATGATAATAGATACACATTTGTAGACTTCATTTTTATTAGAATACCTAAGAAATTTCAGTTCAAATGAATGAAAGAAAATTTATACTTTCATCTAGTGGTTTGTCAAGTATTTTTCATGAAGACTCAAAGATTTGGGTTCGTTGAATCACATATTGACTGACGAAAATATTTTTTAGAATGTGTAGCACAAAATACTGTTCGACAGATAGATAAATACTGGTGAATTGTTCTACACATATGAAAGAGTTGTTGCATCAGGTGATGCACTTTTTCAGTCTTTCGTAATATTATTGTCTTTCAGAAGAGTCAACTCTGTTGAATTTTCTGATTGCTTTTTCAAATGCGGTAATATCATGATCAAGAACGATTGGGTCCATGGTAAAAAATCTTGTTTCTCTTCGAATGTAATCGAGCACTAATGAAGTTGTGAGAAATATATTATGCATACTACAGTAGATTTCTGCATGACTACCAGTTTTCATTAATTTTGATTATTTACCTTGATATTCATGGCTACTAGTAATCAACAGATAGTCTATAACTAATCGAATTGCTCGTGTTTCGTCCTTGAGAGGTGATGAAAAATGAGACAGCCTATTTTTGTGTTGATACACGTCAAAAGTGCGTCATTCTATGCCTTTAACCTTATGTTCGGAGAGTTCTAACATATATTCAAGAAATCTTTCATCCACATTCCATATGAAAATCCGTCCAGTCAATATTTTAAAAATCATATTGATGATTCGAAAATGTAGCAAAGCAATAATTTATCCATCCTTGTAGAGTATCGATTTGAATTCAAATAGATTCTTCTGAATATGATAAAGAATTTTATTTATCTCTGATAATGACCCAGATGAGCATCATCATTTATCAATATTATTCATCATTTTGAATAAACTTGAACAATGAAAATAGACAATTTTTACGAGTGTCCCGCAGTGCCTTCATCAACATATGAAAGAAACAAAAATTACATTAACATATTCTTATTTTCATTCAGTTTTTGATCAAATGACGTCACAATGATCTTGAGAACTCTATCAGAGGTAGTCAACATTATAGATGACTTATAGTATATTTATACTTTCAGTAAAAATACCAAGTAATAACTTTTTTCGCATGTAAGTAAAAATATAAGTGCAAGCATAATACTTTTACTTGCTGTACTTGTACTTGTCCCAACTGTGAGCTGACGTGTTATTTACAATTTTTGAAAGCATTTATTAATTACGGGACCTCTCAAATAAAGAGATTCGTCCTATTGATGATGATGTCAAATCAAATGGGATAATTATTTATTATTAGATTAACCTGATGAGATATTATGTAGAATAGTTTGGTCCGAGAATTTGAATTTCTCCCACTTACTGATTTTAAAGGACTATTATATTCAATTTGACGACTATCTATTAATATTGCATTATTCCCTTATACGCATTACAATTTTGGGTATGTTTAACCCTTTACCCCCCATTGGCAATTGGAATTGCCATTTTTAGAAACACCGTAGAAAACTTAGCATCTGAATTATTAAGAATCTTCTTGGATATTTTCTGTAGGAAACTCCCTAAGCTACCGATTGGCAAAAAAGAGAACCTTTAATCATAACTCTGTTTCCAAGACACAAAACTTACAAAAAAGAAGAATAGACGATTATTTTAAAAAAGGACCCTTTGTTTTTCTTTTGTTGTTTTTATTCATGAACAATGTATATATTATTGATAGTTTATGTGATAAATGTTGCCGAAAGTTGCTGCTGTTGAACGAAATGTTTTTTAAAGTCCTCACAAAGATTAGTCGAACATGAGGCTGAACTACATGCAATGGCAAATCCAGTTGCCATTGAGGGGTGAGGACATTAAAAAAAATTTAGAAATTCTCGTCTAAATGCAATAATTTTTTGCGTTGACATACACATAGGTAAACAGACTGCTATTATCTATAAAAATGAGCATCATTTGTTGTTATATAAATTTTTGGAGCAGATGTAGATGGATGTAAGGATCAAATTGGACAAGAACATACTCGAACTACACTCACATCAACACCAATACTCACACCGTAATTCTCTCAGATCTTATCATATTTGAAGTTGAAGAACAGTGTATCAATAGTTATGCTCTCTACTTATCGGTTTAGTTATTTCGAGAAAATCAGAGATTATCTGCATACGAACTTACTTCAGATGATCATATATCGTAGGAAAAATAAGAATATTTTTTATGTTTTAGTCTTTTATTGTTTGTATTGTTAGAATACAACAATATATGATATCTTTTGCGAAACCAATAAACTATTTTCAAAAAAAATAAAAAAAGTGGTTTTCATGTCCTTACCCCCCAATGGCAACTGGAGTTGCCAAATCACCGTGCGTACATGTAAAGGATCCTGGCCAATCTAATAATACTATTGAACTACTAAAGATAACAGTACTCCATTTCACTAATTATTTTATTAGTGTCTTCTCTGGAACAGTTGTGGGGGGTAAAGGGTTAATACCTGAATAAAAGATAGTACTACAGCTATTATTCATCACTTGAAAAGAATGAAACACAACTAAAAGAAAATGAGTCTTGACTGGGATTCAAACTCAGGTTGTATCACAATTAGTAACTAGTGACACATTCTCACTAACTAAGCTATCGAGACAGTCTTAACTCAAATCCAGACTCAATTTGAACATTCATTTAATCTTCTCAAGTGACAAATAATAGCTGTTATATTGTCTTCTATTCAAATAATGAATAAAAAGAAGTTCGGTCATATACATTAATGTATAATTATATATGATTTAATTCAACGATAATAGACAACCATATTTGCAAATCCTCGATTATCGAGGTCGATTAGAGTTAGCGTTTGTACAACGAAGTCTCTATGTGCAATATCAGTCAACAAGATTAAATAAATGTTCACGTTGATTCTCTATGAATTTTCTCTTTATCGTGCACCGACTGATAAAAGGATGGGGCATTCATTTATCATAGAAAAGAATGTGTTAGAAAATCAGAGAATTATCATATTATTCTTTCGTTCTACGACGTTTTTTCTTTCTTCTATGCACGTAGTGTTTATTGGTTCTGTTTCAGTATATTTTCTTCTTTGATGTCCATGACTCAAAAGAGAATCTTAATAGAAAAAAAGAAAAAACGAGCGTATTGACGAACTTCTAAATATATTGAGTAACTCAAAATCAATTCCTTGGTAAAAAAACGAGAAGAGAGACTTTTGAACAGATATAAACACAACTGAGCTTGTCAACCTAAAGATCCATGAATATAAAGAACCGACAAAGCATAGGCACTAGTATATAACTAGTGTTGAGTCCAATTAATCTTGTTAGTTGTGTTCTGATTATTTCGCCGCTTTTTCTTTTCTTTCGACCATGTTACCCATCTCCTATGTTGTTTCTTCCATAAAACCAGAAGAAAATCGTACCATCCAATCTGCTACTATTTTCCTCTTCTACATTATGTGACATCGTCTTGTGCAAGTTGTACGCATTGTAGATACAGCTAGCTAGTCTGTCTCAGTGAAAATATATACCAACTGATGTTCTATTGATATTTTACAGACAATGATTTCTCCATATCAAATGAGTGGACAATTTGATTTTCGAGCATTGTTGCTCAAAATACAGGATCTTCTATCTGATAACGATCGACATCGTTTGCATTTTCTTCTTGGTGAAGATGTTCCAAAATATTTACGCGACGATCCTTCACTTAGTGGAACGCTTCGCGTACTGGAGTCTCTTTTCGAAAAGGCAATAATCAGCGATCAAGATTGCGATTATCTCATTGAAGCATTTATGAAAATACATTGCAATGACGCCGCGAAACGACTTCAAGGTTTATATCTTCTGTTTCTCATTATAATTCACACTTAACGAACTCTTTATGCTTGTTTTCAGAATATCAACGAATACGCGAAGAATGTAGTCATCGAAGTTTCTCACTTCAAGATATTCTTTTACTCGACAACGTCGAAGAGGATAAGATGCCTTCGATTAGTTCGTAGCAATAAGAGGTTTTACTGAGTTTACGATTAGAAATTTCTTTTCAGGAAACATGCCTATCACATCTAACCCAATGTTAGCTGCACATTTTTCGACTTTGTGTACAGATGTAAGTCTCGAAAGCAAACCAACAAGTTCATCGTTAACTGCGCATAACGAAACGAAAAGGCACATCCATAGATCTCGGTGGACTCATCGAATATTTAAACGACCATTGAACAATTGTGAATGGATTCTAATCATCAGCAATATTCTGACTCTTTTAAGTCTTCCGTTGACCGTTTATCTCTCGATAGCATTGGCCCAATGTACCAAGGTGAAGAATTCAGGTAAACTCATAGTCATTCGAATGGTTTTGCTAGATCGTGACTGATATAGAATGTTTTCTGTAGATATTCTTCACTCTATTTGTGAAAGCTTCAGTCAATACAGTAACTAGTGCAAAAGGAAATCTATTTCAGATGAGTCTAGATTCATACTTTCAAATTGAACAACTTTCATGAAATAAATTGATAGTTGATTTGTTGTTGGTTGGAAAAAGTTTCTACTGTGAGTTTGATAAGAAATCATTTATAGGATTACAGAACGTCACTATTTTCCAGTATAAATTTCACAAGAGGCAAGTTTCAATGAATGAAACCAGTCGAATCGAACTTTTACACTGATTTATTTGTTAGTTATGAGCTCTACATCTACGAGTTCAACGAATCTTAATATCAAATGGCATGAAAATTGGGCTTTTAATTGTGACTTTTCTGGTAATGATTTGACACATATCCAAATATCGGGTGAATCCTGTGGTACAAGATGTGCTCAAACACCGCGATGTTCTCATTATGCCTGGACTACATATAAACATGGCACATGTTGGTTGAAACAAGGGCAGATATCAAAGAAGCAGGCTGTTGAAAAAAATGACAACGGCAATGTTTGTGGAGTAGTGGGCCCTTACGAACAAATTTCTAATGAATATCCAATAATTTCAAATATTTTCGCTACACATTATCTTGATAATGACTCTGATGGATGTGCGCTTCCAGTATCACACTATACTATTAGTTATCCGGTTGCTCTAGGAAATATAATGGCTTTGAAATATCTTAAATTTCGACCAGAATTATGTGGTCAAGTTCTCACGATTAACTGTGGTCATGGATCATTAGATACTATCGTTACGAATTCGAAACCTGAAGGTGGTCTTCTTCTTTATACTTCTACTTGGAACAAACTCATCAAGAACAACAAAACTGAAAACGTTTCATGCAGTGTTCAGCTCCAATTTCGCAACGTTTTCGAATCTTCTGAGCCCCGTTGCTATTACAAGTTAGGAACAATAACTTCCACTACTCATCGGTACAAAATAGGCATTTTGAACACGTATGGACGTATTGTCAGCGAAGCTACTATAGATAACCAATCCGCACATCCTCGAGGAGCTAATTCTTCTTATGCATTTGACTTTGATTTCGTTGATATGAACAAAGAAGTTATCTTTACTTTCGAGAATGGAATGAAAAACTCGTTTCGGTTGGAAGAATGTCTACATCATCAAACTGAACAAATTTGGAGTTAAGTAAGATGTAGATAAGGTGAAAAACTCAGCAAAATTTTTTTCATTCTTTGACGAATGATTTAGATTGAACACGTCTTTTAAGTTTTCAGCAGTGGCTCTATATGGAAAGAAATTGATGCAAAATTGAGTAGGCTATTGTGCAGAAAAAAGGACGAATACTTCGAAAGCAGACAAAATTTTATTTTCTCGGCTTCAGTAAATCTCGCACTATTATTCTCTGACTGTCCATATGAAAATAAGTGAGAAAAACATCATTCAATTTCATTTCATTTTCAAACGGCTGGTTTACATGTGCATCGAAAGAAGAAGCATGCACCGATATTGAAATAATCTTATGAAATTATTTTCAAACTCTCGATTACTTTTTTAATAGTTGAACTTTTATCGAAAATATCAATTAAATTTGAGTAAAAATACGCAAAAACAATCGATTAGACATTATTGTGAACTGGAATCAATTGTTAATTGATTAAAATAGAATTTGTATTTCATCGATTATATTAGAGATTATTAGGAACTTATCAAGTCGCAATGGGTTCTCAACGGTTTCATTAGAACTCCTCAGCTATTGATTAGAATGTATCTGATCATGATCAAATGTGTTAGAAACAAATACGAACCGATTACAATAGCACTTATACAGTATGGTTTTTAGTACCATTAAATATATGTTGTTGAGAAAATGATGGTTGCGATTGCTGTAACTGAGGGCCTTTGATATAAATAGAGTTGAGTTTCCTGAAAAAGGAATTGTGTCTAGGGTATGTAACTTAGTATATTCTTAGTGTATACTTAGATCAAGTTACGTACTCTAACTGTTTGTATTGATTTGATAGTTAAGCATTACTCCATATTTCTAGTTTACTATCTTGATACAACGTTTAGGTAAAGATTGGCTACTGTTCAAGGAGCTTTTTCGAAAACTAGTGCCGGCATTCGTTACGTTAAGTTGAGAGTCATTATTCGATTTTTATCCATTGGAATTGAGACTGCTTACTATGTGAATTTGTCCAGGAGCAATTAAAACTATTGTGTTATATCGACTCATCATATCCTTAGTTTTATTTGATCTATTTAGTTAGTACGGATGAAGTTCTTCTAAGAAAACCATGAGATGCTCTACAGGCGATATTTAGGTGGAAAATATATCCTTTGACTTAGTTGTTGTATTGATTCTGAAAATCATTATCATTTCGCTTAAAAGTTAGCTGCAGTACTTTTAACAAGGAATTTCAAATCTAATTTCTTCATTTTATGCCACACTGAGCGAACCTACGAGTTCTTTTTCTACAAACGATAAAGGTTTTACCCAGACTATTCGTAATTTCAGTGCTCTACATGCACTGGATAGAACGCATGGGAAGGATCTACTGAATCCTAAATGGAGAAAATCAGATAGATTTACAAAATGTGTTGAAAACACATACATGATTCCTCTCTTAATGCATACATCAACTAACCATTTGAAAACTAAATGAAATCTGAAGACATTTTTCTCGGTCAATTTTATATGAGCAATCAAAAGGAAATAGTACGAGTAGTAAAAAGCACAGAAAATGAAAGTGTGGTGGTTTTCGGATAACTTTTGGTGTTTTGTGAAAAATAGCCTATTCCAAGTAATATAAATTTCTTTCCATATAGAGACTTACTAAAATCTCAAAAGGTATTATTCTACCTTCTCAAAATGCTCAATTTAATCATTCACTGAAAAATGAAAAATAAATTTTATTGAACTTTTCCATTTCTTATATCTTACATCGAAAGAAGTTAAATGTTCAAATGGAATCCTATCGATTAATATAATAAAAATAATGTTGACTGCATAATGTAACCCAACCAGTTGCAAGACAATCTAAAAGTCACCTCATGGAACCATCCAGATTCTGTCAGATCGATGGTTTACTGAAATAATATAATAAAAGATTGAGACTGTTTCTTCGTAGTCTAGAAGAAGACAGAAAACTGAATGAAATTCGAAGGTCATTCAGAGATTTCAATTTTATTCGACACAGAATACTTCACGTATGAATGAATCACGAAAAAATCTGATTGAATCACCTCAGATTACATAACAATCATCAGCATTTCACTTTATAGTTTGTGACCAGTTCATAGTATTTCAAGAATCAACGTTTTAGCGAAAAAATTCTGAACAATAATATATTGATTGATTAGTTGTGATCTGTGAGAACAAATCGAGACTTATACCGAATGATTCACTGTATAATGTTCAAACAAATCTTTTTTGAATCAAGCGAACGAGAATTCGCGTCGCAAAACACAGTACCTAAGCGATGTGTAGATGGAGAAGAAGCATAATCTGAATGATTTTCACCAAAAACAAAATCGATCAATATCTAATGTGGAGCTTTTCCAAAGTTTGATCAGATATCACTTGAGTTCATTCTCAAATCATCCAATCACAAACATGGAAATTTGTTTTCTTTCCATTAATTCAACTATAATTTGAGTAGACCGCAACAAAGTTGTAATGTATGGTCACTTACAAGTAGAGTCAATTTACCTGAGGTGAACACACGTCATGCATGTCTGTCATTTGACGTTAGTTTCTTTACCATTTGTTGCAAAAATTCTAGTTCTGGTACGGCGAGTTGGGCACATATGTACGTGGGGCACTACAAAAGTTTTTTCACTAGCCTTTAGGATAAATATTCAGAGGAGGATTTTAATTTATTTTTTCAAAGTACTGTCCTTCAGTATCAATGCATTTATGCATTCGAATAAACCAGTCTTCGAAACAGTTTTTAAAGTCTTCTTTCATGAGACTGTCAATGGCTTGTTGTAAAGCAGTTAACATTTCGTTGTCGTCGTTGAACCGAATACCACGTAACTGATTCTTGAGCTTCAGGAATAAGAAGAACTTACAAGGACTTATATCTGGAGAATATGGTGGATTTGGATACTGTTCTACATGATTTTCCAGCAAAAATTCGTTCGTAATCCAAGCTCGATGTGATCTTGCATTATCGTCATGGAAGATGAGACCTCGAAGACCTCGTGTTCCTCTTCGTTCAGATACAGCTTTGAAGACTTGTGGTAAGCATGTATTGACGTGCCAGCTTGCGTTCACTGTTGCACCTGTTTCTAATGGAACAGACTTGATTAAGCCGGATTTCATGAAAAAAATAGCCACCATTCTTTTCCCGGCACTTTTGGTTCGATGAATTTTGGTTGGACGTGGATCAGTTTTTGAGATCCAAACTTTTGATTGTTCTTTTAATTCGTGATCATAATGGTAGAACCAAGATTCATCACCAGTTATAATGTCAAATACACAACGAGACTGACCTTCTTCAAATCTCTTTAGCGAATGGTGGCAATATTGAATTCGCAGCTGTTTTTGGTCGTCGGGTAGTTTATGCGGTACCCACCGAGCACAAACTTTTCTTAGATTTAAATACTCATGAATAATCGAATTAATTGCTGTGGAACTGATACCCAATATGTTTTCTATTTGCTGATACGTCGAATGAGGATCATCTTCAATTATTTTTCGTACAGCATCAATTGTTTGTCCATTAACAGATGTTGAAGGACGACCTGAACGTGGAGCATCTTGAACACTAAAATTATCGCGTTGAAATTCATGAAACCAATTGAAGACTGTGTGATCAGAAGGTGCTTGCTCCCCCCCATGCTTGCACCAAACGGGCATGGCTATCCTTGTATGTTAAGTCAATTTTCCAATCATATAAAATCATAGTACGAAATTGTTCACGTGAGAGTTGAAAACTCATGTCGAAAGTGACGCGAGGGTGACATGAAAAAAAAGAAAAAGTACAACGATGGGTAATGCGTGGACGGCTGAAATTTTGCACATAGTCCTAAATATGAGTAAGTGTTATAGCGGAATAGATGTCCTCAAATTACCATTTCTAGAAGAGCTGTATGAAAAAACTTTTATAGTGCCCTATGTATTTACTGTCATAGTATAAACGGACAAAAGCAAAACAATTAAATACAATAAAAATAAAATAAAGTTAAAGATATTCTTTAATAGTCATTTTTGGGCACTTTAAACGCCACAAGAAACTCGATCACGAGATGAGACCTTCGCGTCCAAATTATCAGTCAAATTATTGTCGTCTACTCTATCGTATTCTAGCAATTCAGCTTGGCCGACGCTGTTTTCGACATTTTTTTACATTCTAAGAATACTTACTACGTGTTCGTTTTGATGCACGTCACTAAAAGCGAACCAACGATAATAAAATGAGCACAAAGTGCACTTACCAGTCATTTCAACGGAAGACTGAGTATCTCAAAGAACTTATACCCTGTTCAGCTTGAAAACGTGATACTTCACCATCGTCTCTGGTAAGAAAGTCATTAGGAATTATTAGGGCTATAAAGCACAAATGCTTCAATCAAAACAAATGAAAGCTATTTGCAAAGAACTGCCAGGTTACGACTGGCTTTTTCTTGTAGCTTAAGAAACTGAGAGTGTCAATTTATGAAGCTAGATTACGTAAAGCTAATCACTACATTGATAAGCTTGATAGTGACTGAAGAGAGACAGTAGGCAATACAATGTTTTGCGAGGTTCGTCGCTGGCTTAGATGACTGAGATGGGAAATGAGGGTACAATTGAAGTTGCATCAAGCTTCTTTAGCGATGTTTTCGGTCAATTCTAGCAGATATACTTGCCATGGATCTCAATACTCTAGTTATACTTGAAAGACAGTATCGCGCCACATTTTTAAGCATAACGCCAAGAGTATATCCAGTTGATCTCATAGTTGATATGTGTTCGGTTTGTAATAATGCTTCTCATCATGTTCCTTCAACAGCGTTATTCATCATGGCATCGAAACGCTGTTGACTAGTGATCTTCGCGTTCTTCACATGTCAGTCTCCTCAAATTCACAGTCACGAAAAAAACATTGCTGTACTCTCAGCATGATTATCTTTTTTCCGATCGAAATTTAGAAAACATTCGGTTCTCATTGATTATCAGCAAGAATGCGAATGGAGACTTGTCGTTGCATATTATCTATCGGAAAGTTTTCAATTTATATAAGTTCTTCATAATGAAAAAACTTTCAAATATTCATCAAGACATATGAAACCGGCGTGTATGAGAATCTTTTAGTGATGACCGACTGAATTACATAGATGCTATTCTGCTAACAGAAGTTAATGGTACTAAAAAAACATTCATTACCTTAGATTTTTTTTGAGTTTGCCAACTGCACTTTTTATTTCCCCATTGCACGTTTCCTCTTAATAGATACATAAAGGCATGGTGAGGTTCAGAAAAATTATTTCAATACGTTATTAGACGTTTCTTCCTTATATATATATATATATTGAAAAATATTTGGTACTCATTATATGTTTCATCAAAAGATTTTATTCTTTTACCAAAAAGAAAAACTAACAAATAGAAGAACACACAATGAGAGAATAAAGAACACACAAACACAAAATAATCACATGAAAGAAAATTTTTTTTCGGGTATAACTTATTTAACATACGAAGAAGAAAAGGACAGTGTTTTATCATTGAGCTTCAATAACCGGTGTTGAATTCGTCATTGTATTCTTAACGATTGTCTCTGTATCATTATCTTTACTATGATGACTTTTTCTACTTTTCGAATTGGGACTTCTTGAACTATGACGACGATGTTTTTTATGATGATGATGATGATGTTTTTTACGCTTTTTTTCACTGTTTGAATTTTTTTCTTCAGTTGTATCATTCGATTGATTCATAGAATTTGCTTTAGCTGATTGAATGGAATCTAAAGGATTTGATAAAGATGGAACAGAAGAATTTTCTTCCATAACTGGTTTAATTGTTGATGAAAGTGTTGTACGTTGCTGATCTGATGGTACTGTCGTTGGTGATGGAGTAAGTATTAATTTAGATTGAGACTGTTCTTCTGTTTTGGATGACGGAGCGATACGATCATCATTAACTTGTGAACGACGTCTTGAACGACTTTTTGTTCGACGATGATGTCGACTAAATCAAATCAAATAAAAAAAGAAGATAAATTATCTTTCTTACTCAGAATGTTGCTTTGAAGATGAAGTTTCATGCATATAAACAATTGTACGTTGAGTTGATTGTTGAATAGTTGGTGGTGGACGAGGTGAACGACGTCTTTCTCGATTTTGGGTCGATCGATACGGACGAGGAGAAGGTCTATTTAAGGAAAATAATAAATATTTAAAACTTTATTTTATTTTTTTTTCGAATAAATTTTACCTTCGATAATTTGATGAATGTTTTTCATTAGTAGTAGGAGCTCGTCGTCGATTTCGATACGATGGTGATCGATGTCCAGCAGGCGATCGTCGTTGTTTACTATTACTACGTGTTGATCGATGTCTTTGTCGACGATTATCACGATTTGGTGATATTGTTCGACTATCACCACGACGATGAACACTTGTTCGTCGATGACTTCGACTACGTGATGAACGACGATGACGACGATCATCACGCCGTGAAAATGATGAACTACGAGAATCACTATATCAAAAATAAACAATAAAAACAAAACTCAGACAAATATCATTAATTATATCTTACCTGCTGGTATAAGATGAATATGATGAAGAACGTGAACGAGTACGATGACGGCTGCTAGATCGTTGACTAAAAGCAAAATAAGACAAAAAGAAAGAAATAAAAAGAAAAGTAACTATTTACATTCGTTGAAAATAACGTTGTTTCATATAAAATTCATCTTTAGACAGAGCTGATGCTAATGGTGTTGATATTGGTTGAGCAGCTGTTTGATGATGATGAGCAATAAGTGTTGATGTTGACGTTGCTGCAAATGGTGTACTTGGATGATGAAGAGAGGATACATTAGCTGCTTCAAAATGTGCAACATGAAATCCATTTATTGGATTTGATTGTATATGTGGAGGAGCAAGTGGATGATGATGAGCTGGAAGACCAGCTGGAAATGATGGATGACCAGGATAATGATGTATACCACCAGTTGGAACACCTACTGGTAACATTGGAGGAGCACCCACCGTATGATGAACACCAGGATAAGGAACATGCATTGATGATGGATAAAAATTACTAAAATAAAGCAAAAAAAAATATATTCGAATATTTATTTTGATTAAAGTTACTGTTGAATTGGATAAAGACCAGTTGATGATGTTGGTGGAACCGGTTGAGGATACATAGTACCGTGATGAACATGTTGTTGATGAGGTGCAATATGCGGAGGAGCTGGATGATAATATGGTACAACAGATGTGGTAGAAGCCATGGTTGGTGTGGTTATTGTTGGTGGAGACGAAACTACTGTACTTACTGGTGCTACTTGAGATGGTGGGGTTTGACGATCAGATTTTTCATCTTATTATAAAGATTTTAAAACTTAAATTTTCAAAAAAATAATAAAGAAAAATGATTTACTTTCTGAAGCATTTGTATCAACTTTTGTATTCAGTGGTTCTTCGACAGTGTTATTATTTGTTGCTGATAATTTAGGATTAACATCTTTTTGACTACTAAATATAGACATATATATTTAGAATATTGATGAAGTAAAATAAAGACTAACCTAGATGTTGTTTGATCTGTATCAGGTGCTTTTCCATCTTCAAATGTCATATCAGCTGGTCTTGTTGAAACAATTGGTTGTGGTGATGGACTTCGTCCAAGTGGTTGCATTTTAATAACAATTGGTGCTGTTTTAATTGGTACAACAGATTGTTGTGGAACTGTTGAAAGAATAGCTGCGTCATATTCATCATCATCATCCGCATTCTGAGCATTTGTTAATCCAGATGCTCGTGTTGATGGTGAATCTAAATCTTGTTCCAATGTTTGTGATGATGAATAATTAACTGTTGATGTTTGTTGTGGTAATGACATATATGGATAAGATGATTTATGTTGCCGTTCTTCACGCCAACGATTAACATGTTTTCGTAAAAATAAATTTGGATTTATCTGATCAATAGCTACATGTTGGCGACGACAATGTGGACATTCATGATCTTCACTTTCAACTAAAGCAGTACGAATACCTTAGAAAAATACAAATACATATAGATATATGTATAGATGAAATTTAATAAAATATTTGTTTATTTACATTCATCGCAAAAACTATTATGACAACATGGTGTAATAACAGCATCGGTATAAATCTTTTTACATACAGGACAAAGAAGATCATCAGGTGGTGTATCTTCATCAGCAGATTTTGTTGGTAACATAGATGGAGGTGGAGCTGGTGGTAAAACACCTTTTTCTTGAAATTGACGAGCACGCTGGGCCAATGCATCAGCTTTTTTCTCACTTTTTTCAATAATTAATTGACTAAAAAAGGATATAAAAATGTTAACATACAAAGATTTATTTATTAATTATATTCACTGTTCTTTTAAAATTCACTCAACGAAAACAAAAACGACTAGTGATGCATATTGTATTTGAATTTAAATACTTACGCCATTTGTCGTGGTACAACAGGTGCACCAGTTTGATCTCGGAATGCGCCTGGTATATGTCTTGGAATTTGAATGAGACCATCACGTGGTATACCTGTTGTTTTTTTAGGTAATGGTTCATTTCGTGGATGACCTGATCCACGATGATGAGAACGATTACCATGATAGTGATTGTTATGATGATATGAAAGTTGATAAGGTGATTGATGTGTAACAATGTGTGATGGATGTGATACTGACTGTGTAGTCGAACCTGAACCTGCCAACTGTGTACCATCAGTTTTTGATGTATGGTCACCGCCAGATGATGACGATGAACCAGTTGCATTACCAGTTGAATTTGTAGACGATGACTGCTGAAGATAGAAATGTATGAGCAAACGGGAAGAGAAAAAAAGTCAACCATCAAAATAGGGACTATCTTTATTATGATTATAATTATTTTTATTTAATGAAGATTCTAATTGAGAAAGAAAAGGATGACTACTAATGTTATTCACACTCTTGGTATAGTTTTGACGCACAGCGTCTTTATTATTAGCGATAAGATTATCTAGTATATAAAATGGAATGAATGAGAATAAAACGACAGAAAACAAAGATCGACGTTGATAATCGAGGATGATCATATATGATGGATCCATTCCACTAGACATGGAACCTACCAGGAGAAGAGGACATTGATTTCTTATATGACCCGGTTGTTTACAATTGTGACATGTGTACGAAGTATTCGATCGATGTGATGTTCTAGAGAAAAAAAATACTCATTAACTTTTATAATTCATAGTAACAAACAAAACTTACAAGTATCGTGATTGAGAAGTTTTTACAACTTCTTTAATTCGTTCATCTTCACTCATTTCTTGTGTTGTAGTATTGTTTGACGACTAACAAATAGAATAAAACAATTGTGTTGTATTTAATAAAGAAAATAATAAACTAACCTGAGTAAGCATTTCTAATGGAATGGCTTCACTGTCAACAATTGATGATGATGATGGTGCATTTATTGTTGAAGGTATTGTCTAAAGTAAATCAGAATTTTAACATAAACATAGATGAAATTTATTATGCTTTGAAAAAAAACAACAAGTTTTTCAAAGGCTTTCTTGAAGTTATAAATTATGATCAAACTTGTCAAACTTTTTGATACCGTTTGACATCCTATCTGAATCATAAATAAGATTTTATACAATCAAGAAAAACTTGAAAAGATTTGAATGATTCGATAGGCACCCAATGTTTCCTATGCTAATAATATTATCTTATCCCAGAGAGATGAGATCGGTTAGATTTTCGAAAATTGCAAATCGATTTCATCTGAATATGATACTCTAATACGTTTGTTAACTTGAATATAAACTTTCACTCGATTCAATTTAGAAATACTTCAATTCGGTTCGGTTCAAAAGAAACACGAACTAATTCCACTTATATTAGTCACTTTTTCTTTTCTTATTCGACAAAAGATAGATACATAGAACCCTTCTAGCATTGTTATGAACAAGTGTAAGAAAAAAAAGTGAGTAGAACATATTCTATTTCTTTGCCTAGTAGTCAGGTGAATAGTAACAATAATAGACAAAGTCATTTCTCAAAGGACTAAAATTCTTTTAGAATTTTATCTATCTCTTAAAGACGTTTTTTTTTTCTAGCTAAAATATGCAATCAAACAGTATCCGATACTTCGAGTTTTTCTTTTGCTAATCATACACAAGAAAATAAGTATTTTACTTACAAGCTGTGCTGGTTGAAGTATAGCAGGTCGAAGATAACTGTAATGTGATATCAAATAAGATTTGTGGAACTGATAGATAAAACTTACTCATTGACAATATCATCTGATGATACAACTGGTTTTTGATTTGATGTCGGTGTTAATGATTCTAACATACCTCGAATACGTCGAGCTACAACAACACTTGTATTCCGTGGAATCATATCAGAATTATCTCTGTATTCTAAATATACGTTACAAAAAAAACTAATATGATACAAAATAAATTAAAGATATTATGAAAACAGACCTTCATGTGTTGTTGCATTACTAATAATTAAATCATAATCATCTCTTGGATGATGTGTTCCCGATCGTGATGATCTTTCCACAATCAATCGTTTAAGTTCTCCAAGAGAACAGCTCATTCCTTCGAATTGCACAGATTCAAAATCTCTGTCTGCTTTGTATTTATATCGAACAATTGACATAGTTTTGGCCATATTGACGTATCAGATAGAGAGACAATAAGATAGAAATATACACAAACAAAATTATTATGTGTTTATTCAACGTAGCTAGCAATTGATCAAAGAAAAATCGATATTAAAAAAAAACACGATAAAAATGTTATTGATAATTGACGGTCAAGGCAATGACAGACGATGACCAACTAGATGACAAAATTGTAGCAATTGTTAAGCATGATCAACAAATGATGATGTACAATAGAAGAAGATAAATCGAGACATTCTATATTTCAATCTATGAAAAAAATACAAGAAATAGAAGTTGTCCTTTTATTTTATATATTTATTATGACGAAGGTTGAAAACAAGCGAACAAAACCTATGAGTCACACATATATCAATAATAAACAACTGATTGCATAGCATTAGAAATCTTGCATAGCCATGACAAAACAGCCTCCATAGTACAGATAAATTTTTCAGAAGAAAAATTAATAAAATTAATTAAAGAATCAATTGCAATTGAAAAAAATTCGAGAATTTCGTATGTCAATACAAATAGTGCCATCTATTATCGCTACTAGTGCGAAGACTTCAGATTGATTATTTCGTAGTGAATAAATACATCAAAATGACAAAAACACGATGAAAAACACGATGAAAAACACGAGCAAAATCTATTTTCAAGCTTCAATATTATAATACAAAAACGGGTAGAACTTGTGGTGGTTGGCTGAGTAGTTTCGGGCTCTTTTTTCACTTGTGTTATCGAATTCAGAAGCTTTCGAAACATTTCTTATTCAAATTGTCAATTTTGACGATCATCTGTGTCTGTTTCGTTAAACATAACAATAATAAATAGGTATCTATACTAGTGTGGCAATAATTTAATCGCTTGATCAATATTTCTTTTGATTAACGATAAACATTGTAGTGATAGAAATATTGAAAGGAAGAACTTCCGCAAAGGTCGATAATCTTGTCTTGAAAACATAATATAGTTTGAAAAAAAGAAATATCGATCAAATGAACTTTTCATAAAGGCTAATAAGAAATAGTGTCAGATACAAAGTACACAATTTTCGTCCACAAGCGAATTAGTTAGAGTGTCATCAGTTCAAACTGATATATTATTTGTTTGGAACTGTTTAGACAGACAATTGAAGTGGAAATTACCAAACGTCTTTTACATTAATTATGTGATGAAATGAAGCAAGAAGGAGCTCTATGCTCATGAAAAATGTTAACAAGACTTTCTCGTGATCAATATACGTAAAATATACTCTTTACAAGCGGAATTAATGGAGACTTCTATTCAACTAATAGAACCATTGATGTGCTACTATATCGGGTAAAAAATTACATAAATTGAACCTATTATTTAGGGAAAAATCCACAGCAAGAGTGTTTAAAAAACAGAGAGAAAACAAAACAATGACCACTCGACATCGGCATCTATTGATTATAATAAAATGTAAATAGAAGAAACAAGAACATTGAGTGATTAGCGACCAACTTAAAACAAATATAACATCCGAAACATAGCTCGTTTAAATATCATTTGATAAAGAAAGACAAACTATTTCTGGATATTCAGATGAAGTTTCATTGATAGAAATCTACTTGGTCAAAGAAAGGTTTCATATTTTAGTATCAAGTCTTTTTGTTTTTGTGATACTCGACAAAAGATCCTTATCAAAAAGTTCTCCTCAATTAATAGCAGATGATGTGCTATTTGTTACATCGTGAAGTTGATCAGCTTTTTATCAATTCTTATTCATTGTCTTAACATCAATAATCAAACACTAATGGGATGTTTTGCCTATAGTTTTTTTTTGTCTGAGCAACTTTTCTTGCACTGTCAGCTCTGAAAAACACAGATTTTAGGTATTAATCTCCTATATATTTATTGTCCACTGATCCAGTTCATTAATAATCTGTAGGAGGTTTACGCTCAAATGACAGTTTTTCATTTCCGCATGTATGATTTAAGCATCAGAGCACGTTTAATAATTTACACAACAATAAGAAATCTGATTAAATTAGATGTTGTAGAATGGTAATCGATTCTTCGATTTTTCATTGCAATATTAAAGGAGAACAAAATTTTCGTTGTTATCATATTACAGGACAGAAAAAAACTTGTTTTCAAATTAAGAACTTTTTTATTCATTCATTATAATGTTCACATAAATTTGAGTAAACTAATGTAAGAGACAATAATTTCATTAAGCTTATGGCCGATAGATTCAAACAATTGTCCTAATCTAATAAAGTTCTGGTTCTTAAGAACAGAGCTGTGACTGAGCAACACTATTTGATAGAGACAAATTTGATTAAGATTCTTTTAATGTTACTTTTAATTATATTTCCATGTTTTCCAAGGACAACTGATTCAATGAGTAGGAAATAGAAAATCAATAATTATTCTCAGTTTAACTGTCATTGTTGTTACCATAGTAGCATTCTTCATATGCAGTGGTTTTTTGCAAACATTATAGGTTTTCATCTTTTCTGATTCGGATAAGATCCATCTGATACGGATATAAATTGACATTATATTAAACGATACTCATAAAATTCGTTTTTCTTATGCAGAAAGTTATGTCATCAATAAAATCTGTATTGGTTATTTTTTTTTACATTCTTCGAGAATTTTCTGAAATAGCGTCTTTACTAGCTACTCATTATTTGCATTTCGCTGTTTCAAAAACACAACACGTATAGAAAAAATATTATACAGGAAATGATTCATAAACGATAAGTAAATATTTGCATTGGAAGTATGGGGAAAGTATCATTTATTAAAGAACTGCGTTGATATGACTGAGTCATTTCTATGAAAAGGTAGGCAAAGGAAAGAAACAAATTTGTTGTGCAAGAATGGTTTACAGATGAAAAATCATCTTTTAAGAATACTTCTCATTTTATTTTATCGCCTATTAACATTCAATCGACAAAGACACGAATAAATATATTCGAAACAAGTCAATTTTGCTCATCACTGCCATCTATTCAATTGTCTAAGTGACCATTGGCTTAGTTTCTGCCGTGTCATTAATTATTCTTCCTTTCTGTTATTTCTTGTCAATGAAATGAGATCGAAAAAGAAAAAGATACAATATGAAACGAGAAATTTATCATTTTTTTTTATATAACAAGAAGAATTATTTTCTATATAATTTATTTTAGATATGAATGCATCCCCGAGATCTTCCCCAACAAAAATGAGTAATAATTCCACGCCAGGTGATTCACCAAAAGAAGAAGGTAACTAAAATACTTATTATTGATTAATTTTATTGAAGTTTTTTACATTTAGAACATGATTGGGTTTCTTATTTAATCGAAACAAATAGTGAAGCAGCGCCAGCAAGTAATTTCAAACAAGTAAACAAAAAGTACACTTGTTCTTTATTATCTTAACAAATGATTTTCTTCAAAAGGCTTTGATTCCACCAGTGAACGAATTCATTGTAGGAGAAAAACTTGAAACAGTTGATCCAAGAAATCAAGATTCATGGTGTATTGGAACAATTATTGAAAAAGATGGACCAAGATTACGTATACGACTAGATGGAACAGATGATCGAAATGATTTTTGGCGTCTTGTCGACTCAGCAGATATTCGTTGTTATGGAACAACAGCAAAATCAGTATGAAAAATGTTAATTGAATTATAGTTTTTAATGATTTTTTGTTTTTAGGGTGGACAAATTGTACCGCCTCTTGGTTTTCAACTAAATTCAACTCGATGGGCAAAGTATTTTGAAAGAAATGTTAAAGATGGTCCGTTTGCTGCTGAATCATGTTTCAAACCGGTAAAGAAAAAACATGAAATTTTCCAACAAAACAAAATTTATCAATGAATTTTAGCAACCTTCGAAACCCGAAAAGAATTTATTTCAAAAAGGACAAAAATTAGAAGCGATCGATCCAAAACATCCTCATGTAATATGTCCAACAACAGTAAGTAATGTTATACCTGGGGATTATCGGATTACTTTATCATTGGATGGATGGAGTTCATCAAATAATTTTAAAGTTGATTATACATCACGAGATATTTTTCCTGTTGGTTGGTGTAAATTAGCTGGAATTCGTATTGCAAAAGTTGGTGGAATTCGTATGTATTTTATTCATAATATCATATAGAAAAACGACAAAGAAAATTTTCAATCTGTCTTTAGCTCTTTCTCGTACATCGAATAAAACATTACCATCAACTCCGACTAAACAAAATGAAAATGTTCGCCAACAACAATCGAGAAATAAGAAAACAGTTGTTCCATCATCATCAAATGATTCATCGTATTCACCAACTATCGATGAGAAAAATAATAATTTAACAACGAAAAGAAAAATAAATCAAACATCAAGGAGTAAAACGGAGAATGAAAATTCAATTGATTTAGATGAAAATATTAAAAAGAAACGACCCTTTGGTAAGAATTCTATCATTGAAAGTTTGTTCTCTGTTCTCTTAAATTACTGGAAATATAAATGACAGAGATATCCACAGCGATGCTGTTGCCGCCGTTATTACGCCATGAGCGGCGAGGTAATGGGATTTTTATTAACCACGGCTGTGCTGGAGATGTTTCAAAAACATTATCGCGGCAGCAGCAGTTTCTCTTTTTAAGAAGATTGTAAAATTGCATGAATTTTCACATGATTTGAGTATTTACAAGTTCAACAGTCAGAAGCGTGATGTGTTTGATGGAGTTCATTTATCAATACAAATTTAGCGGAGCGACGAATGATATTTTCGAAGAATTTATTGAAAGCGATTGTACCAGCAGTAGATTTTCAGTTTTGAGGAACATCTCTGGTAGATCATAGTTCAGAATTTGGACGCGAATAAAATTTTTCAACTTTGGCATCTCATAGTTTCTAAGTCCTGGAGTTGACATTATCATTAAATAGAGATGACTGTCACAAAATCGATCGTAGATAAAAAAAACGAAAGAGAAAGTTTCAAATATGCTTGTCATATGATCCTTTATATAACACCATCAGTCTGAAAGAACAAATATACTTAAAACAATTTAAGAAAAGCTGTTAGCGTGCAACTCCTACGGAATTAAATATGAAACACGATGTAGTTGTTCTTCCTAATCACAAGAATATTGTTTGATTCTATGTGTTTTGGAACACCGTTCTTCACCATAAGTTTACTAAATCCTCTAGAAATGCAAACAAATAGAACTAGTTCATATATTATAACGAGATGTTATTCGTATGCGATCTATAATCGTATATCAACAATGTCTTTCACGAGAAGGTGAGCAAAAGGAGAGGTCTAAATTTTTATTCCTATACTTGACCACTCCTTTTAGATTCATATATCGCAGAATCATGATTATTAGATTCCATAATGATGATTTTTATACTTTGACAGACATAAAACATATAGTACCCTAAAATTTCGACATACGCACATACCAGCGCACAGTTTGGATAATCACAAGCTTACTTTCTAATGCTTATCAAACTCAATTGAGTACTAGTTTCATTTAGAGATAAACAAATTTGTTGATTTTTTTTCAACATATTGAGTAAATGACTGCTTTGAAATGAGTCTACTCTATACATTATCATATGTAAAAATGTTTTTAATATTTTCTCCTTTAAATGTTGATAATTAACTGAGTGCTCCTATTAATACTCTCGAGACCTCTGTTTAGAAAGTGGTGGGAAAAAGTTTAATTATTGTATTTTTTCATATTTATCTATAATGTTAAGTATGTAACTTAAACCCAGATAGTCATCTTAATAACTGATGGGTTTTTCTGTCTAATGCATTCTATAGTAAGGTTTCATAGATGCACTATGATGACAAGGTTTCTAAAGAATCGGGCACAGTAGCATGCAGATTCCAGGAGACTTTGTCGGAGCTATTGTTCAACGATCTTCCTTTAGAAACTTTCAAGTATCAAAATAATCATAAAAAAACGAAATTCATCAAGAAATAGACTAAATAAAACGTCTATTATGGTTTTTATTGTGCTTGTAAATTTTAAAGAGAAGGTCATAGAGATTGTGGTCACTTCGGATTTAGTACAGAATTTTTTGTTCGTTAGAATAGCATTATTGAAAAATATCTCCGTCAAAACCTTCTCACACATGAAAACTGGAATATTCGATTTTTCAGAAACCTTGCTATCACTTTTCATCTATGAAATCTTTCTTTAGAATGCATTAGATAGAAAACTTCATTGGATATTAAAATTACTATCTAGATTTTAGCTAGTTCCATAAAACTATAGAGAAATATGAAAAACGACGTTGTTATAAAAATTCTTTGAACTATTCTATGGCATGGTGTATTTCTTAAAACATTCGAATAATTCTTCTATTGAAGCAGTTTTCGTATTCTTTCAATCAATAGTTTAATTAATGTTGAAAACTCGATTATCAGATTTTGACTATATAGTTAAGAACTTGAAATGAAGTTTAAAAGCTTTATGTATGAATATTTCTTGTATTTCCTGAAAAACAAAAAACAACGAATTCCTTTCATTAATTGAAAAAATCTCTTTTAGTCACTGTATATTTAAACTATCTTGGTGATAATAGTGGAATGTTATTAAATCCACAAAAATTTCGTTCATCAATGCCATCAACATTTGGACCCGATGAATGTCATATTGTCTTAACATCAATATTTGATTCATGTATTAAATGTGCTTTTCAACAAGCATCATTTATTAAACGAGTACTTGATATATTTCCAATACCTAAAGATGAAGAAAAAGATTCTTATACACAGATTAAATGTACGTATAAAAATATCTTTTTGTTTTTTCTTCTTGAATAAAATTTAAAAATTATTTTTTATAGTGGAAAATGGTACAATAGTATATATTCAACAGCTTGAAACAAAAAATGATTTTTGGAATATTATTCGCATATTTCAAAATATTATTTTATCTGGTAATGATCTTTTTATTTCAACATCACCACCATCAGCGAATAACCGAAGTAAAAATGAAAGAAATTTTTGTTCGATTAGTAATGTTTTATTGATTTAGGTAATGATTCATCATCATACCTATTTGATTCATCTACATCATCTGGTTTGTATAATTTACATTATTGCTTGAATATTTAACATAATGATATATTTATAGATAAAAAAGAAGATTCTTTACAATCATATCGATCAATAAATAATAATAAAACTAAACGGAAAAGTACAGAATTAGCTTCATATCCAGGTATGTACATTTTCAAATTTTTTTTCTTTTTTTTTTCTGAATATGATTTTTGTTATAGAGAATATAACATCTATAAGTAATGGTAAAGTAGCACGATCTAGTTCAAATGAAAGAACGGTTTATGACACAAGTAATTATACTACTAGCTAAAAGTAGAGATGCCCGATAAAAGTAAGCAAAAACTCGAGCCTTGAAGCTGCCAATTTTATTACGAATAGAACTCAGTAGGAACTAATTCGAGACAACAATCTATACTCAATAGAGCGATAAATAACAGGGTTATGATTTAAATCATACCTTGACCTTAAAACACCCGGATCTCTTGTGTCCAAGCATCTTCATTTGTGTGAGAAGGCTCATTGGTCAGCTAGACATTCAACCTTTCTATTGTAAAGATTTTGTACGAAATCATCTTTGTCTTGTTAAGTTTTATGTTTGTAATCAAGAATTGTTCACTACAGCCATATCAGTACCCTGAGATAAATTGACGGTTATTTAGCCAGATTTCAAGAGTGTTTTTCTGAAAACATTTTGTAAAGAATTCTCAATAGTCAAGAAAGTTTTCTTAGAAATTATAGAGTGATAGCTATTGTTGAATAAGAATTGTCTAAGAAACTTGATGTCAATAGTGCAAGGCTCATTTCAATCCGGAATCTTCATTCAAAACAAATATTTAAGTTAAAAGAAACAAAAACTATGTTGAAAAAAGTTTTGGGTGTTTCATCAATTAAAAGTTAAATTTTAATTGATAAATAAACTGAATATCTGATTCCTAATATACAAATGGCGTTTGAAATCCCGACGTGTATTGAGACTTGCACTATTGACATCAAGTTTTTTCGATAACTTCTATTCAACAATAGCTATCACTCTCTGATTTCTAAGAAAACTTTCTCGACTGTTAAGAATTCTTTACAAAACGTTTTCAGAAAAAAACTGTTGAAATCTGATTAAATTATAGTTAATTAATCTTAGAGCATTGATATATCTGTGGTAAACAATTCTGAAATACAAACATAGAACTCAGCAAGACAAAGATGATTTTGCACAAATGAAAATGCTCGGATAATAGAGAACCGAATATCTTAAGGTCACTGTAGTGTTTAACCCATAACTCCACTATATGTGATATAAGTGTTGAGTTTCAAGGCTCGAATTTTTGTTTACTTTTATCTGGCATCACTACTTTTGACCAAAAGTGTATTTTACAAAGTTCATATTAATATATATTAGTATCTCCATTGAATACTTCTTCAAAAGCAAAAAATCAACAATATTCGAATTCAAAATCAAATCAACATGCTCGTAAGTATCATCCTAAAAACTAAAAGTTCATATTGAATATGATTCATTTTATTAGATGGATCTCATCATCATGAACGATTTACACCAAGTGAAGTAGCAGCGTTTGTTCGAAATATTGATCCATCATTTGACAGTCTTGCTTCAAGATTTCTTCAAGAGGTATCTGTGATAATTAATTGTTTTTTTTTTTAATGATTTTTTTTAATAGGAAATTGATGGAAAAGCTCTTCTTCTTCTTACAACGGATACTTTAATGAGACATATGGGTTTAAAACTTGGTCCGTCACTTAAAATTGTTCATCATATTGAACAATTAAAAAAATCTTAAAAGAATTTATTTCTTTTGTCCGATGCTAGTCTCTTCTAATTTTCTTTTTCTCCTTTCTTTTAAATAATTCTCGGTGATTCTCTCTGATTTACAATCGGTTGAGAACACTATATTTTTTTTTGTATAATAACAGTGCACTCTTCATTTTCTCAATTTACTTATTCGTTCTGTTACTAAAAAACCTTATTTTTTATTTGTATACTTATATTTACATGTGGGACTGAATGGGTTATTCGAATATCAAACTTTATTCCTAGTACTTCTCGAATTATATCATGGTTTATTTAACTTATGATTTTATCGTTGATACTTAATCAAATCATGTTTATAATAGAAGAAGTATAAAAACAGAAGAAACATTTTATAAAGATTGTTAGTTTGATTTATTTGATGATACACATTATTGTTGTCCGTTTAAGTAATATAACGGTGTAATTTGATGATTTTAGTGTGCTTTTTCTTGTCTTTATTGTACTTTTTGTGTAATCCATGTGTTAAAAGTCTATGAATAACATATTCACTTGACGTTAGATTACTTATAAGATACTAGAGAGAATGTGGATGTCTGCACAGAATTTTGATATTAACTCATTTCTCTATTTTGATTAGAATTCTCTCAATTGAAATCATAACTCTTTGAATATAACAGGTAGTAGAGCGAAGTTTGCTGTACAACATACCTAGCTTGCTCTCGTCTGATGCCACGTAGTTTTTCGAAAATTGATTGTGGGCATTAATTCTTTTGAACTTCAACTTATTTCTACCATTATTTTGTAGTAACAAAAAATACTTGACACAAAGTAGAGATTTATGTTATTCAAAAACTTTTTACACATTGATTATTTTGATTTTATATGTGTATTCATTCAATCTGTTGTCTATCGATAAAGTACAAGAAGTATCTTTGTATCGTTTATTCTAAACATACACATATGTTTGTGTATGTTCTTTACCGTTTTCTTTCTATATGTATTTATCAATAACTGATGACTTTGTTATAATGGATCATTATTAAATTGTGTAATCCTGTTGATGCTTTTTTTTTGTTTGTTTTCTTTTTTTTTCCTTTTTCCATACATGTAGTCTCGAAAATGATGGAAAACTAAGATCTTCATATAGAAATGAAAAAAAATAAAATTTAATACAATATTGTATTATATGTTGGAATACAACTTGAAAAGTAATGAATTAATTTCACATTATATTGATGAAAGTTGTTTTTATATTGATTTATTAATATGAAAAAATTAGTATATTTTAGTGTCACTATCGAGGTCTTATTGAAAGAGATAAATCTTATCATGTTTAGTTTAGATGTCTTCTATTCATAATATCCACAGACGTTTCGCATTAATATTAATTGATCCTCAAAATGGTTTTATTAATGATGGTTATTGGTCTCGTATGTTCCCTATGGGTCAATCGACTCCTATACTTGAATCATTTCATCGTATTGTTTTATTTCTTCGTTCAATACCAAATCCTGATTTAATTCCAATATTAATTAGTGAAACTGGTTTTTCCCGTCGGGATCGACAAATTTTCGAACCAATAGCTAATGAAATTTCTCAACGTGGATTTACTTCAATAACTCGCATTTATAAACCTCATACAAATCTTTCAATATGCCCTGGTGTTCATCAATGGTTACATGAACAATTACAATCAAAATTAGATATTATTATTGGTGGATGTACAATAACATCATGTATACGTGATTCATCAATACAAATGAAAAAGATGTTTCCACAATTAAATTTATTCGTTGATCAAAATTTATGTGCAGCTAGAAAAGATAATTATGTAGAAAGATGCGAAAAATGTTTAGAAAGATATATGATTGATGGTTCATCACCTAATCAAGATTGTACAGTTTGTGTTAGTAAAGATTCAACTAAACAAATGCTATCACCTGTTCAATTAGCTTTTCAACAAATGAAAGATGCTAATGTTAATGTTATTGATAATTATTCTTTAACAATGAATTCATGAGTTTTTGTTTTGACACATTTGATGAATATAAATCATATAAACGACAAAAGTTATAATGTAATAATGTGAGAATCATACCAATATGGGTGGTATTATGATAAGCAATTTGAAATTTTAGTACTAAACAATCATCTATTGTTTTTATAATAACAACAATAAGAAAAAACGTAGTTTATCTTCAGTAACTTCTTACAATTAATTATAATTTTATAATAATAAAAAAGAAAAAACAGAATAATTATGATATTGTATCTCCTTCTACAGTTAGATCACGTTGTAGATCATGATCATTCTTCAATAATATTTAAAATAATAAATTCAAGTTTAAAAGAAAACAAGTTAAAGTCAATATAATAATAATATTTTTTATCAGGTGTAAAAAATAATCCTGAACATACAATCTGGTCTTCAATTTGCCAATATTGAGCATATAAGAGGAAACTGTCTTTTAATCACCAAAAACAAAAAAAAAGATACTTTTGTTCACTAAATCCATTAAGACGACATGGATGAGAGACAGTTAATGTTTATGAATAATAGATGGTGCATTTATGGCAGATAGTACACGTATCCTAAAAGTTAATTGATCGATAGGACAAAGTTGAATAATGATAAGAATCTCATCTGATTAAAATGATCACATTAAATTCAGAACACTTATAAACAACGGTACTAGTGTTGCTTCGTTTTTTTTTCTCATCTATTTTTGTAAAAGTACGACTGGTAGTTCTTATACTGTCTGTTATTGTATTAATAATAAATGTGATGATCAAAAATATTCTTTCCCAACATATAATATTTACATTTCAAATAAATTTGTTGTAAAAATTCCATTTGTATTCCATTTCTTTTTTTTTCCGCAAAAAACTCAACAAACTCTTATGTGTCTCATCTTACATCAAACTGAATTCAATCAATTGATTTTATTTTCAATTAAAATTACCATAAGAACTCAATCAATATGAACGATAATAAATAAGTACCATACATGATTAAATTGTTCTCAACGGAATAAACATTATATTTTATGTCACTCATTCTAAAACTTGTTTCGTCGTTATCGTTTTACGTCATCAATATTGTTCACACAACTCATAGGAATAGAACCTTACTAGTCTCACACAAGTACACTTTTGTTGTCCAATTCTTGTGTGACTTTGTTCATTGACACATTGAGTAAATATGTATACATATACAAATATAACTATATACTTATTCATTCCCTATTGCGTGTATACATGTTTCCGGTCAAACAAGTTCCTTATATTTTTTCTTTTGTATAGAACACCCATTTACTCATTCGTTCGTCCATCCTTTATTCTCCGATGATAAGTACAGGAAGTAATGGTCTCTTTTTTTTTCTTTTCTCTTGTCTACTGCAATACTTCAAACATGATTAAAAAATCACTCGACTTCGTCTATCCGCAAGACATTCTTAACATGCAGAATTCCGCCCTCTTTTAACTGTCCACTTAGACGACACGTAGTCATGCACAAGATCTGGCCGTCCAATATGATTATCCAACTGATGAAGATGTTAGTTATGCTTAAATGAATGAAACAGCTTTTTTTTTCTTCAAAATAGTAAGTGATTGTTGTTCTTTTTTGTTCTTCGTACATGTGTACATCCTCTATCTTCAGTATACACATGTATTCATCTACGTATAACAGGAAACAACTTTGATGTGACTCTGGTCAGTGGAAAATATTGTCATGAGATCATTTTCTTTTATGTTACATTCATTATTCTTATTTATTATAAAGTTTAAGTAAAACATATGTATATTTACAAAGTAACAACAAAAATATGTTGTGATTTGACATCAGACACTCATTCACATACTTACTGTTGTATGCACAAGCCTAAAGGTCATTTTGTATATATGTGTATGTGCGATCAAAAATGTGTCAGAATCAATAAAACATACAAAAAAAAGACCGACGAATATGAGGGGTTAAAACTAACACATATATAGATAGAGAGAGAAAAAGAAGGAAAAACATAATAAATGACCATTGGCCACCTATTGAGGGATGACAGTCAAACAATAATATTATACCATCTTTGATGTTCATTCATCTAAACACATTTATCTTATATTCTTTTCTAACAAAAGAGCAATGTATTGTTTTCAGTGAAATAAATACAATTCTTTCATTATACATTATTGTCTAACGAAAGTCGGCATTTGTAAACAAAGAAAAAATTCATTGAATTGCTTTTTTTTTCTTATTAAAATTATCGCTTTCAATCAACATCTTATACAGTGAATTAGGTCGTTTTATTTTAGCATTGATTATTTGAAGTCTATAAACATATCATCATCATCATCATTTGTTCACTTATTTATTCGACACCAATGTGTCATGTCTATTGAAAGAAGCAGAATGCTTTTCCTTCTCTCTCTCTTTATATATATATTGTACGTTGTTCATAATAGCAATCGCTTTTGTATTTAATATAAAAATAAGTACTTGAGTAGTTCTATAATTATCATTTATTCTGTTTCTGTAAGATATTGTTGATATAGAATAAAGCTGAATTGATCAATCAATCATCTATCACTAAAAGCAACTAGTGGCGCAGTGAACTATGAAAAAGAAAGAATTCACTCAGTTGGAAAAAGCGGCGATCATTTCTTCTGCTCCATTTATGAAGCAATGAAAGAAAAAGAAAGGATGAATTTCAAACATATATGTATATATACATTTTGATAGAATTTCGATTTAATGTTCATGTCTGCTATTCACTTATATATTATGATTATGGAGCTGCAGCAGCAGCAGTTCTATAATAGTTGTTGTATGTTGATGAATGATTAGTGCTATTATAATTGGTCAGACAAGACTCATTTTTCGTCTTTCTCTTGTTCTTCTATAAGATTTCTTTTTTCATTTTCGATTAAGAAATTCAGACATACACATACACATACACATACACGCACACGATCAACTTCGTCTAGAATGGCAACTAACTGATTTCACTACGAAAGTTACACACATGTATTATTGATCATATTATGAATAGATGAAGATCAGCAGTAGTGCCAGACTAAACACACGAATGACTGGCTTGTTCATGTCTAATTGCAGTCATCGAATAGTACTAACTACTCCACCCGGTAGACGTACATGTATATATAAAAGAAAGAACTAATATAAGCTTGTATGTGTGTTCTTCTTCGTTGAGTACGCCTACTAATGATCGAGTCTCTTTTCTTCTTTTTTATTCCGACTGTTCGTTCATTCAAGGTTGAAAAGATTTTTTTGTATATGCTCGAATGAAAAAAAAAGAGGAAAGAATCCTTTTAGCACCATAGCTCATTGGTAATATATAATGTAATTTTTTTTTCTATACAACACTCTTAAGTCCGAACGAATCCATCGTTATTGAATTAGTGATTGATTTCATCTGTTCAACGATCGAACGAGCAAGTAATAAACGTACACATAAACTCAATTTAGATAAAAATAGACAAATTCTTTCTTTTTCTTTCATTTTATCATTGTTATGTGAACACTACAAAAAAAAGATCATCAAATCTATATGATATGTAGACATAAATATCTATTTATATATTGTATTGATTTATCACGCTTGTCCTTGAGACATTGTCTCCTTTGCTTACTCATCTTTATTTAACCTTGGATCTTCGTCATTTGATGATGACTAGAAAGAATTACTAGTATTATTTCCTATTCTCAAGATAAAAAAAGAAAAGATCGCGTGTGACAAAGACTAAATGGAATTATGATGTTTACTATGTAACATGATATATATTAGTAGCCACCAGCGGAAACTAACCAATTATATTTGAACTTCGATCTTCAAGATGTCGATGATACCTCCTGAGGCCTCTATGTCCACGCTTTTATTTCGTATGCACACTATCGATAATTATTTTTCAATAACGCACTTGTTCGACGTATGTATTGCATCATTCCCTTATATTTCTATATGTTGAAGAATGTCGATTAGCCGTTTTCTTTTTCTCATTCTATGAGTTGACTTCGCTAATGTGCGTGTTCCGATTGAACGACCTGTCGAATGGTTCATTTAGACAAGTATATCTCAATCTCAAAAGCAAAGCGGTTTCCTTTTTTCTGTATCTCTAACAGACAGCTGATTGATGTTCGCACTTTGTACTTTAAGATTTGTATCAGACTCGATCGAAATATTGACCTAGATATAGACATATATGACGGCGACAATGATGAGTGGACACACGCGCTTCCATATACATCGATAATACAAGGTCTTTTTGTCATGTCATAAAATAGAGGTATGCATTTGAAGTTGATTACTACCACGCAATGAAATTCGAGTACATTTTACGTAAGATTGCCTATCATACACTTGAACAAAGAATCCCTGTATATGTCCATTGTAGAGAACGACAAGCAAGGTACAAATTAATAATATGTGTAAGCAATGGTGACAGAAAAAAAGAAAGCAGATAAAAAATATTACAAAATCTCTTCTCAATTTCTCTTCCTCTCTCTCTCTCTCTCTCTCNCGTTGCAAAAAAGTGCATGGGCGGCCGCGTCGCTCCGCACCTCGTTGAAAAAGAAAGCACAGACGGCCGCGCCGCCTCCGCCAAAAAGCTCTCTGGTGGTGATCGCCTCTACCACGATTTTGGGACTTCCGCCTCCTTTCCGCGCCGCCTCCGCCTCGCTTTTTAGGCGCGGTGCACATCTCTGATCTGTACAATATATTTTATATACGTATTAAATTCATGAGGGTCAATTCAATTATCAGTCACTAAATATATCTCATTTTATAGTGAAAATACATTGAGTAAATTTAGAGAAAGTCAAAGTAACTCGACTATACAGGCTTTATGAACATCTTTAGAAGAATTTATTATTAACCGAAATTTCGCTCGTTAATACATGTTTAATAAATCATAGCACGCATCATTTTCACTTCCGCAATCCACTGCATACACGATATGTCAACTAAGTTGATGCCGCTTGATTATTTTCACTTATTTCAGATAATTGAATGCATCATAACAATATATTCTTTACTAGCAAATGTCTGAATTCTATATGATATCAACCTTCATATACGCGTATTTCTTCAGTATGCTTAACATTGACAATAATTAAAATTCGTTCTCCTCGTAACTAATAATAACGTCATCTAGAAGAAAAACTAGCAATGTTCGATTTCTCTTAAATAGTTATTTGAATCGTACAAATGTCATCATTTTCATCGGATATCTCGAAATATGAATTATTAGATATTTTCTTTGTTTGAAATAATTACTTTCGCTGATTCAAATAAATGCTTCCGAAGAAAACTATGTTATTGATCATACAATACAAAATGATCTAGCTCAAGAGCTGTGCAACGATTTAAAAGCACAAGACAAGCGAAACATTCCTGTTAAAAATAAAACAAAAATAGATGGAAAACGAGTCGCTATATGACTGTCTTTCACCCTTCTCTATCAGTACATAAGCAGTTTTTTTCTTTTATTCATTATTCTTACAAAAATGTTGACTTTTTTTTTTGATCTATCGCTATTGTAATTACTAGCACCTTTCTAGATGTCTCGTACTAAGTTCAAGTAATTATTTTCTTGCATTTTCCCTATAAATAACAAAAAGAAAAAATCAAAATTTTCTTATTATAGAGCTATCAAAATCAAAATTTTGAACTCTTCTACTGTATTTAGAAATTTTATTAGTTTAATTCAATCTAACTTTTTTCTTAAACTAACCTATCAGACTTTACCTCACTTTTTGAAATGGTACAAAAATATATTTTAAACACTTTTCCACTCTATGCATCTTTCGCAACATCAACAGTATAAACAGACATATCATATAAATATTTCATGACATTTTTTTTAGAATATTATATTTAAACAAACAACAACGTGAATATCTTGAAAAGCATTGATCTAAAATTCCTAATATTTTCACTATAATACTAGTAACCATTAATAACGAAACAAACTTGTACTGAATAAATCCTCATTTGTTTTAATTTACGCTTACTATTTCCATATTTTGACATTTAATACATAAAAAAATTAAAGACCCTCTATCGAATAAGCACTTTAATCGTAGGGAATATGTGAGTTCCACATTTTAGTCCCAAAGGGGCTGTGCTAACAAGCTTTTTCTATCTCTCCTATCTCTCGAAGCTGAATTGAAGATTTACCAAAAAAATCTATATACAATCAGTTGAGAAAAGTTCTCTTCGTACATTCATTCTCTTAACTAATTTGACACTTTTGTGAATTCATGTTTGTTTGATAAATTTTAAAATTTCTCGATTTATAAATCACATTCTCTTTTTCTTCAATAATATTTTCTAAATATCTGACATCCTCAAGTATTTTCTAGCCGATTAATCATTAACGGTTTTTTGCAAATATTCTCAAAATCAGAAAACGAAAAGATAAATCCATAAATCATCAAAAAAATTATGCTAGAGAGAAACAATTTATATTATACTATATTAGAAGTTCTCTTGTTTACCCTTTATCACAAAAATTTCATATAAATCGTTATATTACTTCCATAAACACTTGACAAATGATTTCTTATACTCATCTATAGAAAAAAAAAATTCGAAAAATAATGATCCACATTGTTTTTGCAATCATAAAATTCGAAGTTGTAAAGATGATTACGTATTTTTCATTCATGGCTATTATTCTATAATTCATTATTCATGTTTTGCTTCAGGACCGATATAGTCACAGGGTCAAATTTCACTAATCAAAAAAAGTTCATTATTCATATATGATGTCAATATAGATAATGGCCAGACGTTCATTTTTTTTTCTTCATAGAGAGAATAAATATATTGAAAAAATTGTTTCCGTTGGCTATAAAACATAATGAAGAGAATAATAACACAAGATGAACGTCCGCAATGTAATATTATTATATATGACTATAAAAAAAAATGACGTCTCATTTCTCGTCTTCGTTCAATTGAAAGCAATATGATTACTCTCTTCAATGATTTACCTGATCTATCATTGATAGAAATATTTTCTTATTTATCTTGTGTCGATGCTTTATGGTGTTTCAATAATCTCAATATTCGTTTAACAAGATTATTAATTGAACGTGGTTTTTATTATCATATTAATTTATCATCCATGCGGTATCATCGATTCAAAAAAATTTTATCATTACTTCGATTCAATGTAATTCAATCACTTGCCATTGATTGTTATTCGTCACCACTTCAGCTAAGATGTTGGCCTTATTTACCACATTTAAGAATATTAAAAGTAAAAGGTGTACGAAACGTGGTTGATGTTTTTAATTTTGCACAACGGCATGCCACTACATTAACTCATTTAACAGTTGAATCAAGCGAGTATTTTGAAACAGTAAGTATAATTAGCAATAATCTTATATTAGCAGTAATTCCACTACAATGTATGAAAAGGTGTAAAAGACTAGTCGAACGTTTTATTTTTATGTGATTGACATGTACAGACATTAAGATTTGTTGATGTCACATAATTCTTTTTTTTGCTCAAGAAGTTTATGCACATGAGAAAACAGTTTGAGTAGGAAAGTATAAAATTTTTGTATTTATGATTGCTTGATAGTTCTTGCATATTTATTGACGTATAAAACAATGGTTGAAGATAACATTCTATGATCGCATTATCATGTCCTATGCAACAGTATATTTAAGGAAAACATTTCATCATATGTTATTCATCAGACTTTCCTTTCCAAAGAAATAGATCAATTATTTTTGAAAGATTAATGCTAAATATACAAAAATCTCTTGCAAAACTTGTTTTTGTGTAAAAGATGTCGAAGCTCTAGATCTCTCTATATTGATGTCTATTTTTTTTTGCCTAAACAATTTCTCTATTATCAGCAAGTTTAGATAAATAAAGAGAAAATTTTAACTTTCAATTAATAATACAGATATATATTATTTTAATATTTATTTTTTCTTTCGTTAAGTTTGGTCTAAGTAGAAAATTATGTTATCCATCATGGAATTTATGTGAATTCATTACAGAAATTCTTAATCATCTGTCTGCTCTTTGTTCACTTGATTTAGGAATGGAATCATCATTTTTCTTACATCATTGGCCATTTAAAATAATACAAATACCTTTAACTTATTTGGCTATTACATTGAGCACAACACGGAACTTATTAGACATAATGTCGACTGAACCATTATCACGTACATTAGAACAGTTACACATTAAATTAGCTCATGAATGTTTTCTTATAAATAGTAGTCTAGATGGTATAAATCTTTTGCCTCAAATGGAAGCTTTACATACATTTAGTTTTGTTAAATTATTCAATTGGCATTCGATGGTAGAATGGACATTTGTTAATCTATTGACTTCTAATGTTATGCCTGCTTTACGACGAATGAATTTCTCTATTGTTATTAGTATTGATGATCTTATTCGAATGAAGAATTCTGCACTTTTTACAGACTTACGTCATATTGATGTTCATTATGCTTTTATTATCAATGATGATCGTCCACATATAGAACTTCTTAATTATGTACCATATGGTAATCAATGTCATTCTCGTCAAATAGGTAGTGCAACATTTATTTCTGATTCTTGGCCTGACAATCAACCATTTACAACTCCAGGTCAAATCTATGTAAATTTAAGATTATTTCGATTTTAGACACATTCTTTTAAAATTCTGTTGTTTTTTCAGCTGAGGAAACCCAAAATTCGACAACATCTATTCTACAGTTTACCATGGACTTTTAATGAATTTTTTCAATTAAGTGTTCCAGATAGATGCATTTATCAATTAGAAGTATTTAAATCTTCTTGTTCAATTAGTGAAATCTATTCGTCTAATTTAATTAAATTGAATATGTCAGATAATCTTGCATCATCTACTATATTGTTATCTCAAATAATGACTTCAAATAAGATAGTCGCACTTCATTTGTTTCGATGTAATAGACAAGTGTCTATGAATTTACCTAATGTTTCTCATCTTATTCTTATCGATAGTTTGGATTCATTGAATAGTTGTTCACTTTCATTAAATATTCGATCCATTCAAATCATTCTTCATTATGAATGTCTTCGTTTTGCAACTGGTGATTGGACTGCTTTACGTTCACTCTCAATTTTACCATTGTTGAAATCTTTACGTATACTTTTATATGGTATGCATATTCCTCCAGATGATACAAGTTGTCAAATCATTGCAGAGATAACACCAAATTTATTGGATTTTTCTTTTTGTTTTCGACGTATTTATCATCAAAATTCTTATGATATTGTTGCAGCATACAAGGAACATTGTTTATTTATTGAAAAATTACGAAAGCGTATTCTTAATTTATCATTAAATGAACAACCATATGTTTTTGTTGAAAAAGATGGTTGTGGACTTATTATGTGGTTTTGATTGATTGATATATTTAATGTATTTTCGTCTATTTCATTTCATGTCTCATTTCTAACATCAATATTATTATAAATAATCATGAATTTTAATAAAAACAAGAAATTTATATCTGATAATGACTTTTCTATTTCGATAAAGAGTTTTTGTCAGTGCTTAAAAGCAAGATTTGTAGAAAGAATAGAACGTAATTAATTCGTTTGTTTAATTTGATCTTTGTTTCAAATTCAAGTTAAAATTCTCATTAATGACATTTCTTTTTGGAATTATTTGAGTAACAAAGATCTCAACTGAGATTAATTATCATTGTTCTACTGTGTTAGTTGATTCTATTAGTAGATGTGACGTTTAAAAAAAAGAAGAAGATTGTTCAACAAATGATAAAGAGTTAAACATGTTTTAATAATAATAAAAAATAGATGGATTTAACAAAAAAACTAAATAAATAAATATAAATGTTCATGTTGTTTTATTTTAATTGTTGATGATGTTTAATCCGAAACGAATCTAAAAATAGAACTGGTAAAAAATAAGAATAGTTTTCATTTTATTATTACCTCACTGTACCCATTGTTAAGATTTTTCTTTTAATTTGTTGAATACTTCTCTTAGTGACTTTTGTAAGATTTTCGTTGATTTGTTTGACATTGATGGCGCAATATTTGCAGAAAAACTAAAAACAAACAACATAATATTTAATAATATGACAATAAAAATTACTTGATTTTTATTATTTAAAAGTACATATTGATCTAATCGAATGATTTTTTTTTCATTCTTGACAAGTTTCATTTCCCTTACGGTACAATAATAAACCGGCTAAAAAAAGTTTATTAATTTATATTAAATGATTAGATTAGTTTTTTTTATTACCTCGATCGTTCATTTGCAAATTTGATATTCCGTTGTCAATTCGATTTGCACATGTTGAACAAAATAATGACGATGAATTTTCGACATCCTTTTCATTACAAATTAAACATTTTTTTTTTTTGATGCCGGAGTCATTGAACTGGATGCCATTAAGACGACGTAAATAAGAATATGTGTGTACGTGTATAACAGTGTATGTGTGTTTGTTAAATGTAAAGAAAATTCTAGTCAACCGTACAGAAACAATATCTTTTTACAAATGTAACTAACAGTGAACAGGGTAGAGAAGGAAAACAACACGTTATATCGAACAACAGAATGCAAGAAAGGAATATGTACGCAAAAGTGAAAATAAAAATGAATTAATTCATTAAAACTTTCATAACTCTTTGAATATGAGATTATTTTTCGGAAAAAAAGAAAATTTTCGAAATTTATAATGCATACTCTTCTGATTTGAGCCATTGATAAAAATTTAATGTACTAAATTCTGAAGATACAATTCCATGAAGTTTGCTAAACATAACAACAATGATGATGAATTAAAAATTTTCTTTTTTTCTATTTAATTTTAAGTCTTACTTAAGTTGATAACAATATTTTTCAAGAGTTATTAACGTATCATCTGTTAAACCTGTACAATTGGCAACAATTAATGTGTCAAGTAAAGGAGAATAATGAGCTAAAGCTATAAGACTATCATCCGTTAAGGACTAAATTAAAATTCCGAAATATAAACGAATAAATATTTCTTTTCTTCTTACAGAACATCGGTTTAAAACAAGAACTAATAAATTTGAACAATTTTTTCCAAGTTCAATAGCTGCATTATTTGTCATCTAAATTATTTCATTTTTTTTAAATATTATTTTAATTTAATTCATAATTACATGTGTACATCCTTCAGCTTTAAATATAGTAAATTTTGAACATGATTCAGCTAATATTCGAATATCATTCTCTGTTATATTCATATTCATACACCATGATATATCCCAACATTCCAAATAAGAACAACTTGATCTAAAGAAAAACATTTTCTGTTTAATATTTTATTTATTTTTCTATAAAATTTACGTTATTAATTTAATTCCTTGATCATCAATATGATGACATGATGATGTATTTATATATTTTATTCCACATTGTTTACTTAAATTTTCCAAAACATTTCCCTAAAACAAATAAATAAAAGATTATTATTTAAAAAAAAATTTGTAAACATACATCAACATCACGTTGAAAACTTTTTAAATTAATACTTTGCCAATTTGAACCATCTAATGCTAATGTATTCCAATATTAAATATAATAACAAAACGATTTAACAATCACAGATAATTATTATTTGTTTCTTTTCTTTTTTACTTTGGATACTTGGGCATATCGACATAAAGATTGATAATCAAGAAACGAAAATATTCTATAATAAAATACATTTATTTACACTTAATTATTATCTTGTTTAATCAGGAGCGTAACTACGGGGGGGGGGGGGGGGGGCGACCCTCTTTTCTCCTCCACAAAACACCAGAATGTTAGAGCGGGAGGGGGGCGGAACCCCCGCTTCACGCTCACAAGTT
>CAJNSZ010000071.1:15098-59025 GCA_905329745.1 Rotaria sp. Silwood2 | reverse complement strand
TAATAATTAACTATAATAAATTTAAGTGCTTGTTACCAAAATGTAGCCCGTGAAATTCTGCATCGAATGGTATATAGAACATCTTTTAGACGTGGTGAAATAACGTAGAAATTAGCCAAATACTAAAAGTTTGCTAAACTTTTTTCTTTACTATTTTTTACAGTGTTTAGTATTTTGGCTATAAAATCGTTATTATTCAATGAAAATTAAAAACTTTTTTTACCAAAATGATCAGCGAAAAATTCTCTACAAACTCTGATATGAAAGAAAATCTTCAGACTATCCTTTTTACTCATTTATGCGTAAAAACAAAAAAGTACATGCTTTTTACGGCCCGCACTGTAGGAAAAATGTGAAAAAAATATTCGAGGAATTGAAAAGATTTATCTATCGGAACTGATGAACCTAAAAAGTTCAACAAAACTGCTTGGATGTCAATGTCTAGAAAACCAATATAAGTTTTCTGGCATCAATGTGGAGTTTTTTCGAAATGGTTTGATAGAGCAAATAATTCTGAGTAAAATAACATATCTCGGCTCTGCATATGACGCTTCTTTATCAAACTGCGTTGAATTTTCAAAAGATCCAACAAGAATTTTTCTATTGTTTTTATGAAAAATTTCAATGATTTCGCCATGCTTGATGCTTTGTAGTCTTCAATAAATTGAATGTAGTTTAATGAAGAAAGGTCATGATGAAAACTAAAACATCTGATTTTTCTCAGAATTATTTATTCTATCAAATAAAATCATTTCGAAAAAGCTTAAAATGGATGCCAGAAAACTGGTCTTGACGGATCTTGATTTATTCAGACATCCTTACCCTACTAGTTTTATTGAAGTTTTTAGATTTACCAATTTTGATAGAGAATCTTTTCAATTAGTCAAATATTTTTCAGATTCTTCTTAGTTATTTTCATTAAAAATAAAAATTAAAAATAGAACTGCTCTTAATCTCATGTTTGTCACTTTATTCTTAACCTTTTTTCTTATTTATACATAGCCGAAAGAAAAAGATGATGAGAAATGATATTCTAGAGGTAAACATATCGATTATGCAACCATTCTTTCACTTATACTTATATTTCGCTAGGTATTTAATTCGTTGTGTAGGATTATTTTATTTTATAACAGTGCACAGAAAAAAACTTCTCTTATCTCCTACATATGCCGTGTCAGTGTTTTCATATACTCATATAAACTATTTCGATGTACGCTCGTTCTATTTGCATTGGAGAAAAAAAAACACGATTTCATGCATCGATACGTATCTTTTTTCTATTAATGTTATGATATTTTATATGATGCAACTAGTTTTTCTGGTGAAACGCCTCTTGACAAGGGTTTCCGCTTCTTCTGCTTTTAGCAGAAAGATTTCGTTTTCATCATTTTTGTTATTGTTTATCAATATTCTTAGATTGTGTTAACTCATCTAGTCGAAAATGTTAGGGAAGACTCCTATCGACATCTGTTAACGTTTTTATGCTTATTCTTACTCTCTTTTGAGGACAGAATCTGTTTTACTTTCTTTTTTGCTGTTAGAGTTATATTTACAAGGCACATTGTCGCATCTATATAATTCAATAGCAGTTTACATATTTTTTTTTTTCGTCGATTAAACACCTTTTTAAATTAATTTTGAAAAACAGCAAACGACTATAAAAATAATCGTATATATTTCTAACGACTAGATTTCAAGTTCCAACCTTAAAGTGTGCAATAATATTTTTGTCTCCAGAAAAGTTTTAATTATTGTAACTTTTTAAACTGTTCAAACTTCTGGTATGTAACATGAAGTCATACCAAGGGGGAAACAACTGATTTAAATCACCCGCTAAATCAAAATTAAATCACTCTAAATCATGCTAAATCACTTGAAAAACTGATTTAAGATGATTTAAAATCATTTTTAAATCACCTTAAATCACCATAACTCACAAAAATCATAAATCAGTCACTTCCCCCTTGAGTCATACTTTATATTTGTCTTAGTCTTGGTTCGATTCAAGATCTTCACACGCAAGCAGATACTATGAGAACACGTCGGATGTGCAACACTTAGTAAGAGAAGATAGTTAAATTTGATCCAAATAGAACAGGTTTCAACAAACTCTGCTTTAAACATGATCCAATTTTATTTGAAAATTTTGCTACCTTAGAAATTTTTAAGTGTTATAGAATCGAAAAAAAAATAATGGTATTCTATTGATGATGTAATCATTATCAAGATTAATTTTAAATAACCACATGCATCTGAACCAGATGTTTCAAAAGTCTAATTGAAAAAGAAACGTGAATATCTCTTTAACTGTTCATGAGCATTTTTCGTCAGATTTTGTTCCTATAAAAAAATATTGAATCACGCTAACTCACCTGACTGTAATGCCCATTGAAATGAATTTTCTCTTCTATTCCACTTGCTTGGAGAAAATGCTCTCCAGAATTCGACAGACTTTGTCACTAAAATGCGGCAAAATTCCAAACTTTATGAAATGATTTGTAGTTCACCTAAATATCTAGTGCAGTAATTCTAATCATGGCATTTAAAATACTCTTTTATTTTAATGAAAATATTCAACTTGCAAAACAAAAGATATTTGTTGATTATATCTGTCAACGGGAATAGCAGGGCATTAACGACTATATTGATCAGATTTCAAACAGAGAGAGAGAGAGAGAGAGAGAGTAGAATAATATTTATGACTGCATTGCATAAGTAGTAAGCATATGTAATTTAGATCACTTCGACATTCGATATTATTATTGCATTCAGTCCCAAGTAGTTTTTCATTTTGATATATTGATCCATCGAAAAAAATTATGCAGTTGGCACTGACAACTAGCATTGATACAAGTTAAATATCGACTTCTTTGACAAGATGAACATGGTTGTTCTAGGTTAGCAAAGTCTTCTTGGAAGAACTTAATCGATCGGACAGGAGATTGATAAGATGAAGAAGCAATAATCGAATCCATAGTTTCTATACTACCTTCAGATATTAGTTATCGATATGGTTCACTATCAAAATCGAATAGCAGAGCTGGGCAAGTAGATACTTTTTCGAGTACGAGTACTAACCGTCCTGAGACACTGAAAAAGTTGTTAGCTCAATGCCTACGAAATTAAAATGGGGAGTATAATATAGTCATCATTGCTATTCATAAAGAATTCGTTTTAATCTATCTGTTTAGCGGCACATGTATAAGATATGCTTTTACTTATTCCTCTAGAAATGAAAGCCTAGGATGTCTGTTACAGTCTGTGATGAGGTTCCAGGGTATTTCACGTGATCATCAACGGATTTTTAACGACTTACTAATGTTATATGAATGAACTATGAATTAGATATTAATTAATTAAAATGTCTGTTACACTCAGTAGGCAGTGAGGATGAAGAAAGTGTTTTTTACATTTAGTCGTCCTGGTTTTTTTTAACGACTAGCACAGCTACCAATCTGAAAATTTTTCAGACCAGACCGAATTGACTTATCTATTGGTATTTACCGATCTATCGATACATACTAGTCTACCAGTAATAAATCGATTCTCTAAATCAAGTTTTGTTTCCTAGTGAACTCTCGCAAATTATCAACTTTGATCATAAATCTAAGATATCTGAACATTTGTTTCGTCATATTCAATATGCGCTTTTCTATTAAAAAAATAACAGTTATCGGAATATCAATGTATAATATTTTATTTCATCACAAAGTCATAATGCATTGATTGTTTTCAATACTTTAGCCTAAAAAAGTGTACGATTTCGTTATTGGCAATAATAATAATATAGTCATATACCGTTTACGATTTATTTAAAAGAAAATCACATATTGAATATTAGCTCATAAATATTCAGATGTTTTAGATTCGTGATCTAAGTTGATAGCTTGCGATAGCTCACTAGAAAGCAAAATTTCATTGTAACAATCGACCTATCATTGGTAGATCAGCATTTATCGGAAGACTGATCTATTTCGGATAGACCGGTCTGTTGTTAGTGCCAGTTCCATTTATGGATTGTGTCTAAATTTTTACTTTATATATTTTAGCAGTCCTTTCAGATCGTGTTTCACAAAAACGAGTGAAATAGTAAACAATTACTCTATTCGGAACTTTTCACATATCCTTATCAGGATTTATGAATGTCTAACGCATTATAAACCACTTTTACCTTATGTGAAAATCTTCATATAATTCTTTCGTAATTTCTTTGGGAGGCTTTATGAAAGGGTTAAAAAAAGAAATACTAACTAGAAATAGAGAGTTTTTTCTAAGCGACCGATTTCTTTTGTTTTAAAACGAAGAAAGAAAGACCGATGGATTACTTGAACATTAATCATATATATGACAATATTAATGGAGCATAAGGAATTAACAAAGAAAATAATGAAAATAGGATGTGGCAACCATTCGACGACTTTCCTCTTTATAAATGCTGAAATGTATATTTATATGGATCGAAAATACGACATCAGTGGTTCACTTCGTTTTTGATCAAGAAAAACAGAATAAATTTCCCATATGATATACCGTATGTCTAAACTGTTAAATATAACAGGCTCGAGTACTAATACGAGTTCTTCGAGTATTTTGCCGAGCTCTGATCGAAGTGCAAACTAATTTTTAGGCTAGTTCAATATTCATATTTAATCGAATCTTAAAGAAACTTAAAACTAATATTTCATATAGATATATATGCAGTCCTGAACAAATATAGCAGCCTGCTTATGAAGTGCTATGATTCTTTATAGTATTGAATTAATATTTTAAAGCATGAGTGCGACTATAAACCTTGATTGCAAAACATCAACTTGTCTTTCATCGATTCAAATGTACTGAATATATGATTCATACATGCTAAAAATATATCCAATGAAAAACTATGCGGTCAAAAGTTTTTTCTATCATTTCGCTATTCCGAAAGCTCCTACTGCTTTTTTTCTAGCACTCAAGACAATCCTGTATGTCTACTTTATTACTCACAAATCCCTTGACAAATAGTCAAGATCTCACGGGAGAAAATCTGTTACTGACTAAATGGAAGATGGATTGTTTTTTGTGACTACAAATTATTGTCGCAGTCATGTATCCAAAGTATAAGCTCAATATCAAAAACAATAGCAGTACTTCATGAAGAGCGGCTACTTTTGTTCAAAACTGTATAAATACAAATCAATTATCAAGACAAACAAGATTGGGTTCAACAACACCAACTTGATTAGAAGCAAATAATAATAATAATTGAACAGGTATTGACATCGGCATTTGTTTAGCAGATACGGCTCGAGTTTTTATCTTAATTAAGAAAACAAAAAATGACGATAGAAATATTGGTATTTCACATTCACAATTAACTGACTTTTATCTATTAATGCTTCTTTATCTTCAGTTGTTAATAGTTTTCGTTTTGATATATGAAAACAAACATTTGGATAGAGAGTATAACAAAGCAGTGATATCACTTTCAAAGAAATAAGATTACAACTAAATTAAATATTTCTTTCAAAAAGAACACATCCAATATTTAATTCGTAATGCGATTATTCAACATTCTTTAGGAAAACCTGACATTAATATTATATCTCGTAGTTGATTCTAAATTAAAACAAATTCAACTTTTAAATTCTTAATAAATTTCAAAGATTTTACTCATGCTTCATAGGGCATTTACATTGTTGATAAATGAAGACATTTACGATCACAAAAGTCCATTTTACCACATTCATCATTACGATTTCTCAAAGCACCAACAACGGTTTTCAATTAAACAAAAAAAGCTTTTCTTTTTCTTAAATACTTTTCTCTTTCATCTTGTTGAAATGTATTAAGTGAAGTAACATGATCAGAATAACGATTTCCTGCAAGATTTCGACACATATGACATAAATGTTGTCCATCATATAGAAATAATTCAGACAAAACTAGTTGCTGATGCTATTCTGCAAGCACCATCACCAACACTAAAAAAATTTTTTCACATGAAATTTAACGTGCGTTATGCCTTTGACGGTTTATTTACTTAGTAAATAAATCATTTTTATTATTGACACAAGAAACTCAGAAAAAGAAAAAGTTTTATTCATCCTTTTTTTTTTTGAAAAGAGCATATATAAAACATGGCAACTTTTCGTGTTTCCTTTCTCTATGATAAATATCATATGGTAACAATCAATGATAATCCTATAACATTACAAAGCTTTCGAAAAACAATCGAAAATGTTCTTCCACCATGTCGACAAATTGATGATTATTTTTATGTAGTTAGTGGTAAACCTCCTCATAAATTGAATATTAATAATGACGATGAATTTAATGAACATCGAACATTAATAACAAGTGGTTGTTACATATGGGCAAAATTAAAATAGCTTACCAAAAAATACAACCTAATATAATCATTTTACCAATTTTTGGTTCAATCAGTAATCATACTAAAAATTTTCCTAATGGTGTTAATTCATCATTTTCATCGATTGCTTGTATTTCTAAATTTCAATGTTTTCATTTTAATCAAAATAAAAGAAAAAACTAAAAATCTTTACCTTGAATAGGATTCATTGGTAATTGTTCAAGAGCTCTAGATAAAAATAATTTATTATAACCTAATTGTAATAGTTTAATAGTTAATGCAAGTTCATGTAATGATGTGTGAAATATTTCTGGTGACAAATAGTTCTCTAGATGTTCATAACGTGCTTGTGAACATCAATAAAAACAACAACCAGATATTGTTCGCCTAGCTCGATCACGTCTTTATGTTAAATTTGCTTTTGATGTTCAAACAATGACATAATTTCTCATATTATTACATGATAAAAATAAATTTTGTTGTATTTTTCAATTTTCAATTGAAGAAAACAACATCATCTATTTTTATACTTGATTTACCTACTGATGATCAGCCTTAGCATATTACGAAGTAAAATATTTTTCTTAGTCTAAGTATAACTATAAAGTTTTTCCTTTAGTTCTTCCTGTTTATATCATCTATGTTCTATTCTTCTTTTAAGATAGTCAAAAACAAAGATGACAATAAAATTTAAAACTTTCCCATGTAGTGAAAATCGGGAAATATCGGCGGTTTACCGCGATTTTACCGAACCGATTACTGCCTCCTTTAGAGCAATTAACCGCAGTTATTTCCGGTTAATCGATGTTTTTTTACGGAAAACCGCAGTTTACTGCTACAAATCAAGCAGTATTTGTGGCATGGGTGATTTGTCGATTATCTTCATTATCCTTATGATAATAAACATCGATTTTATAAAAATCTTGTCCAAAGTGTCCTTTATATCGCCGTGAAACTCATGTGCTCTTGATATGCATGCAATCGCTGGGTTGATTGAACCATGACTAAGTGCATCTCGTGCCGAAACTAAAAACTGCTGAAGAGCAGCATTTAACTTGTCCACTTCAAGTTCTAAATCACCAATCTTAAAGAAAATAGATGAATTATATTAAAAGACGATCATTTAATTACTTCGAGACTTCTTTCACGATTTTGATTGTTGCTTGATGCCATAATTCTATTCTCTGATTTTGTAATAAACGAAAGCAAAAAATATATACGTTCTTGTTTTATTTACTATTTAATATGATCGTTATCCTCAATAAGTCTAGAGTTTATTTAATTCAGATAATTTTTCTTCTTATTTCGATCGCTCATCTATATTCTAGAAAGTTAATATTTTTTTCATTTTTTTAATGATATTTCACATATTCATAATAACATTATCGGAAAAGACTGTTCTCAGAAACTGATAGATACTGTTCATATAAATGAACGTGATATAAATAGGAAATTTCCTATTGATTTTACTTCGTGATATGGTGAACTCTTGCCGTTAATCAAAAGCTATTCTTATATCTAAAGTTATATCAGCTTCAAATGATAATAAAGCTTATTTCATAGGTTTCATATTAAAATTATTTTAATAAAATTTTTATCATTATCATTATGTTGTCCATTAGAAAATAATATATGAAATGTACCAATAGTATAGCCAATATCTTCCAATCCTTTAAAAATACATTAAATATATAAGAGATCTTTTTTTTTAAAAACAATTGAACTGCTATCCGGATCAACCGAAATTTCATCTTTTAGTTTTAATTTCATTTTATCTGGTATAATTTTATTTAATCGAACCAAAGGATCCCCTTCACAAAATCGAATTTTTCGGAAAAAGCTCAAAGTTGAGTTTTTATCATAGGCAGATGCAGCGAAATTTCCTTTTCTCAGAACATATATAGCTGTATGGAAAATATTCCAATTTTAAGAGACTTTTGAAGCTAATTTCGACCTCCCCCTCCCCATCATATTTTTTCCAGAAATTTTCCTGTTTTTTTTTTAAATTGTTCTACTTTTAGGAAAACGGCTTTTTATTTGTTTTGGCATTGAGTAAATCATTAGATTTACTTAAATATGATCGACAGTGGTAGTTGAAATCATTTTTTTAATGCCCTTTAAAGAATTACACTGACACACATTATGAATATACCATTTTAGTATGGTTTTTTCCGGATTTGAATGGAAAAATTCATTTTTAAAACTTCTCTAGTGTTTTTTTCAAAACACGGCTTCCAGGCAAGAAAATTGAAATAACTCCTACTCTGCTCAGCGTATAACCGATGTCTGTTTTCGTTTTAAAGGTCTGAATGAGAGCTAATTTTTCATTGAACAAATTTTTAATACTTGATTATTGGACTGAGAAAAGTAAAATTTACTGTCGAAGGAATCACTTTTTTACGCTTATTTTGAATACCATGTTCACAGAAATGCTCATAAAAAATGAATGGAAGAGAGTTTCAAAATTTTGTCCGATGAAAAGTTGCGAACAGAAGCCAGTTTTAATTTGAAACCATCTTAAGCTCTGTACGTCTTATAACAATGAAGTTATTGTGATTCTCCTGAAAGCTATAAAAATAAGCCGAAAATTCTGTCTAGTAGGATATATCAGACTGAAATTTTTACCACAACCGTTTCTTACTAGAACCATTCATCCCTGAAAATCTCAACCCGAACGGCCGGTTCTAAGTGGTACATCAATGCTGAGTAGAGGCGCTCTTAGTAGCCAGTAATATTTAAGGATTTATAGGTACTACTACTTAATAAACATTCATAGCTATTTAATATCTATTACTAATTAAAAATTTTCAGCAATACTTGAAGCTTTTAATAGTTTGTTTTTATTGGTAATTTTTAATATTTGTCAAAAAGCTTCACTAACAATGTTGAAAAACCTTAAAAATCCATGTCCACGATCAATTTGAATGTTTTTAATTTTTAATGTTAATTATTCTTTTTTTACTCAATCGAACTTGAACATTAACCAAAGTTGCTTCAGTAAGATTAGTTTCAACTGCACATTGTTGAAACTCAATGAGTGTTGCTTTTCATAATTAGATGTTCAGCTTGATCATCAGTAGTTCATATTTAGTCAATATTTAATCTAGATTTTTTACTTGTTCAATAGTACTATTTAAAATATTGTTAATAAATTGTTATAGAATAGGACATGAGGTGAAAAATAGGCGAAGTATATTCTAATGCATGAAACCGACCATCTATAATAAACATGATATGAAATAATCTGACGAATATATTTCGATGAACACATTATAGTTCATTAATATTCTTCGACCTTGTCCTTTGAGATTCTTACTTTTTTTTTTGATCGATTAGGAGAAATGCTTTTCAATCTTAAAGTTCATTTACTTTTTTCGTAAAACTTAGCGATCTTTTTGGTTTAAATTGTAGACTTGGTCGACCAATGTTTCTCACTGATATGTTTATTCTCAACCAAACTCTTTTGAATTATATATTGAATATTTTCTGATTGCACTATAATTGATAAAACAACCGATCAGTTATCATAACTATTCAAGATTTCAATGTTCTTTATAACTATATGAATTCATTGTATATGATTTACACCTGCTACTTCTCTTCATGTTACAAAAATATTTTAACACATGTTAATTTTTCAATTATTCTACGGTGAAAAAAAAACTTTCACTCAGTTCGAATTCGTCATAAGTTTAATGGACAAAAGCATAACATATCTATAAAATACAATATTAATTAGAATTCACTGCTTCAACGCTATTTCGTCCAATGTTTTTTCTAGTTCATCACACTTCATATTAACTAGACACTTTTATATTACTTTTTTTTCCTATGTTTCACATGAAAATATCCATTGTCAACTATCTATTCTTAATAGATTACTTTAGTACACTCATCAAAAAAGCAAGAAAAGACAGACAGGCATAGTATGCCCTACTTAATTATGCGCATGACTGCAGAGATAAATATACAAGATAATAAACCATATTTAAACGGGTGTTTCCTCTTTGTATGCATATATATAATCAATATATATTTATGAAAACTTGACAGTTGCAAAAAAAAATGATTTGCCATTCACAAATGTGATGATTAAACCAACGACGACGGTCTCCAATTAGTGTCGTAGCGACAAAATATATGAAACCTAGAGAAAAAGAAAGAAGAGAGCAAAAAAAGTTAACGCTTGATTGACGTCGCTACTTGTAAATGCGCATATTACATTTGACTTTTATTTATTTCAGTTTATTTTTCTAATACCATAAATAGAAACTTGTACGCAGCTCAGTAGAGAACAACTCATTCGTGTATTAAAATAAATGGCCAAAAAATATTCAACAACTTGCGCCATAGCAAGTACTTTAACAATTATCGTTGGTATTGCTCTTCTAATCACTGGATCCGTTTTTGTTCATGACACAAGTGCTCTTCGAACTTCATGGAAAGAAATATATTCATTATCAATCTATAGTGTTTTGATTGGTATATTGACTATTATTTTTACAACTGGTCTTTTATATGTTGTTAATCGTAAATTTCCAGCATTAACAATAGTATTTTCTATTTTGATGCTGGTTGTTGCTATCTTCACTATAGTATGCCTAGTTGTCCTTGTAATAAGTCTTGGAGGTCTTCGACATCATACATACACAACTACTGAATATCTTCTTCGTAATTATTCGGCATCAGATACAGTTATACGTTCTCAACATATTGTTACATATATTCAATTATCATTTGAGTGCTGTGATATTAACCAAGCAGCCTATGAAAAAACTAAATTATTTTATGGACCAAGTGCTTTTGACTCGTGTTGCCTTATAATAGTTTCAGACTTTATTCAAGATACTATCATTACAACAAATAATCTCCCTCCAGACTTTACTAAAAGTACTCCGGTTAGGAAAGACACAATAAATGTACGTGGTTTTGCTGAGCCTATTTATTCTTATCTTCACAAACGATATGTTGCACTTATTGTTATTGACGCTTTTCTTATAATATTATTATTGATTAGTGCCATACTTGGACTTATTTCTGAGTATAATGCTCGAGCACAATATGAATTGATGTGAAATAAAAATAAAGCAAAACTATTTTCTTATGCTTTATATTAACCATTATCCGTAATGGGGAACATTTTTTTTTTCTTTTCAGTATTATTGATTGAAAGAAAAAGTTTAATTAATATTAAAAAATAAGTTTATTTTGACAAACTCAAATTAATTAGAGAACAAATGAATGTGCTTTATATGGAAGTAACAGTTGTTTAGCAAAACCAAATATGAAAACACTGTTTTTTTTAAAACGAACTAGGTTATTAATCATGCAAGAACATATATCATTAGTTGTAAAAGTAAAAATAAGAAAATTACTTTTGTTGACATGTGACATTTTTAATGTTTCTATTATTGTTCAAAGTTTCGATAAAAGTCGCAAAAAAAAACTACCAAATTTTTTTTCATTGAAGTCGAAGATATATTTTTAAAAAATGTTGTCTTTCTTCTATTTAATGATTGTATTTTAGTTGATCAATATCATTCAAACAGATTTAAGTTGTGCAAACTACTTTCGTTTATTGAAACAATTTTTAGCAAAAAAAAATAATATTTATATTAATAGAAAATACAGACGAAACATTTTCTCCAAGAACAAACGATTATTTGAATAAAGACTTTTCAATTTAGCACAATTGAGATATACTGCATCATTGGTAAAATTATTTGTTATCATTGTAAATAATTCGTATTTGATTTTGAGATTTGACAAACGAGATTGATAAGTATTTTTCTCGAAGGTGTTTTTATTCAGCTTAATATACATGTGCTATATTCAAGTAGATGATCATTAGACAAAGAAATATAATCCATGTTGACGAATGTCGTTTATCTTTTAGTGATTAATCATTACATATAAGAATTTGAGAAAAGAAAAACCTAGAAAAATGAGTTTGAATAATTGACATTCATAACAACGTAAATCAGCGGACGAACATTTTTTTTGAGCTCGGTCTAACTAACGAGGTAACTCTTTCAAATGATAATCTCCATTCCAGCTCATATTAATACTGACTGTTAGGATCCATGGTGTAGATAAATTCCTAAAAGTATTTGTGTCATTAGTAATTTCTTCTTGTGTAAGGATCATTCTATTAAATTTTCAGCCTATTACAGAATATTACGAGAAAAACTAAATCAAGGAATTGTAGTTTGAAATTTTCTTTGGAAGTAAAAAAAGTAGCACCAAAATGTCGCTCCCTATTTCTCTCTGATAAAAAGGTGCTGGAAAATTTTTTTTTTATACTAAATGATAGAGCTTTGTTTTCTCTTTCGAATTGTAAATAACTTATTTTCATAATACGTTTATAAACGACACGATGCAAGAGAAAAGAGATACATGATTAGAAAAATTTCTCACTTTTTCTACACAAGGACTGTACAAAATATCGATCCTTATACCTCTTCGATAAATAGGTTTTGATAAGAATATTTTTTTATTAGCTGATAGAAAGTTTATTTCTCTTTCAAACTGTGTATGATTTGTATTTGTCACGCTGTGGTAAATGAAACGAGACGAGAAAAAAAAGACATCCTCGCAAAATAAATTTGTAATTTTTTATACATTAGTTCATTAAAGACATATTGTAGATGACAATTAATTTTAAGGACCTGTCTTTTTACAAGGTGCTTCTAATGGGTCAACAAAAAATGCATTTACCGTTTTTTAACAAGTTCATATAAAAATTACAAATTTATTGCCCTAATGTTTCTTTTTTTCTTTCATGTCAATATATTGACGAATGTGTTGCAAATATAAATTATACACTGTCTAAAAGAGAAGAAAATTTCTTATTAACTGGCATAAAAATATTCCTTTCGAAACGTGTTTTTCGACAAGTTATCAAAGAAATATTAGAATCAACATTTTGCGCCATTGGTTTTGAATGTTACAAAAAGTGCAAATTGTTTTTAGGGATGCTTCTCGCTTCTGTTGTGTCGTTTCGTTTATAAATGTGTTATAAAAATAATATAGGGAGGAGGAAAAGCTCTATCGTTTGATTAAAATAATTTTCTTTCAACATGCTTTTATCAAAGAGAAATAGAAATCGACATTTTGTGCCATTACTTTTGCATCGTACGTCAGATTTCATAGTCTTCCTAATTTCCTGACAATATCAGCAAAAATCAATGGTTTCTTTTCAAAATGTTGTATATTCAAAAAAAAATCGAACATGATCGAATCATTTGAAAGAAACCAGTAGTTATGCAACTCTGTTTTCTAGACATAGAAGCATTCGTTTTTGCTGAAACTTTCAGCATATTATAGGAGCCATAAAATCTATTTAGACATAAAATTTTAGACTAAAATTCTTCGTAATTTCATACAATAGGCTGAAGATTCTGTAAAACGATCTTACCTAAAGAAGAAACTACTAATGGCACAAATACTTTTAGGACTTTTATCTGTATCATGGACCTTAACAATTGGCAAAATATGAGCTCGAACAGAGATTATCAGTTAGAATATTTTCCTCGTAAGAATCAATAATAAATTAATAGTAATGGAAATCAGTTTGAAAAGAATTCAATATTCTTTTGGTTTCGATCTTCATATATTGTTCCATCGAGAAAAACAAAACAGGCATCATAATAGTTTTAGTTGACTACAATAATATCAATTATTATCAAGAACATCATTTGATAAATTTGTAACTTGGTTATATAATGCTCGACTTGTTACAAGACCTATCATATGTCTCAGGCATGCAAATGTGTGACAAAGTAAGACTGAACACTCACAGCTTCGTTTAAAAGGAAAGGTATCTTACATCTTAAGAAAAACCTAGGCAATTTTATACGTGTATTCCAATGGAAAAAAGACTACATTCTTAGGAGAGACTGGTTGGGCAGACAGGAAATCTATAAACATTCTGAAAAATACGAGACAGAAACTTTTGAGGTAACGATGAATGTACATCTCTAATGAAGAGATAACGAAACAAAATACTCGTTAGCATCTTTAACGAATCCTTATTTACTTTTTTCATTCACAAAATGAAACAATATCAAGTACCGAAAAGATTGACTAGAAATACTCTTCAGTGAGATTCAACAATTCTCATCTAGAACGCAACAGTAAACTTTTTATGGCATTTATTCAATATCTGCATAATTCTGATGCAAAAACAACGATAATCAAGCAGAATTTTTCGATTTCATCAACAACTATTTCTCTCCATCAGAATTTTACAAAAGCACCCAAAATTATTGTCAGAGAAAAAATAATTGTTAAAAATAAAATGAGAGCACGACACTTCTTTTCTTTATTCACTATTTAAGTCTCTTAGTCAATTCATTGTGGACTGCACTGCTTTTTGATAAACCGTCTTTTTATTTTATTTGTCTCTCTTTACAGAAAACATCTTTTACAATATGAACCAAAACAAACTTAAAATAGCACTGCATCCAGCTACCAAAGGGGTTTTGTTCACACAGGCTAAAACATTCTGATGTTGAGCTGTTATCAAAGATACAAATTTTGGCGTAACACCTGAATTTTATTTCAGTCCTGTTGAAGAAATCCAGTTCTCAGCAGAAATGTCTTGTCGACTAGAGGATGCACGAATAATAGCTATCCCAGGAAAAATAATTCGATTCTTCGCTCATACCAGAAAAGCTATTGAATTTGGCACAATCGGTATAACTTGTGTCTGAAATTGATGGCATCGTAGAACAGTATTTGTTCAGTTAGATTCGACTGAGAAAAAGCTTCAGGATAACTGACACACACAAAAAAACACAGTGAACACAGCCCCTATTCTGAGTTTTCACAAGCTTCGAACAGAATTGGGTAGAATTTGATGGCATCGGATGGATTTCTACCGAACAATTTTGACCTGGAATCATTCACACGACCACTGCATTATAAACTTCACCAATTGTATTTTATGGGCACTGTCACTACTAATTTTCATAACAAAAATATGAAAAAGGAGAAAAAGAAGGAGAGCAGCATCAAATGGAGGGGAGGGAGGAGCATTCACATGCCAGGCTTCTATAAATATATATTCTTGTTTACATATTTTTATTAAAATATTAGACAAAAAATACAGATAATACCTTTGTAATCGTCAGAAAAGACTAAAACCACTAGAAAAATAGTAATGAGAACATATCCTCTGATCAGCTCACATATATTATTTGTCTCGAAGTTTTTCTACAAATAATATACTTGAATTTGATTAACAAACTATTATTTTGAAAAAGTAATCAAAATTTTCTTTGAAAGCCCCCACTTTTTCTTAAAAAACAAAAAAAATGACTTTATTCATTTCTCGACTACTTAATTAGATAAAAACATCGTTTTCGTTAAGCATTTAATCCAATATTTTCAAGAAAATCATCGATTAATTTCATTTTTTCTAGTGTTTCATCCATATCCGAACTATTAACTGTTGAAAATTCAGCCAAATAAAATCTTAAATCATCAATTATCGGTATGGTATCAGTTTCTTGTCGATCAACTACACTAGCAGCATCGTCAAGAACAAATTTTTTAAATTCATCTTGTTGTAATACCTATATAAACAAAACTCATTTTTCAATGTAAATTGAAAAAAATAACTCAATCGAACTTCTTCTAGATTATCACTAATAAATCGAATACATTGATGTTCAAGTTTAATTAATTCAAATAAACGTGCAAGACGAAGTATTGGCATGATGGATTCATTACTAAGTAATTTTGAATAAGTATTTCCACAAAGACGTTTTAAACCAGGTAAAAAAAGTTCATCAGCAATTACAAGTAAATCATCAACACAATCATTTGAAATCTATATTGAAAAAAAAAATAATAAAATAAAATTTTATATAACATTTTTTTTTAAATTTTACATCACAATCATCCGAATAAATATAATATAAAAGTGGAATAAAATGTTCTTTACGAATATGTTTTAAAATAACAGTTGATTTTTCATTATTTTGTTGTTCTGTATTTGGTAACATTTCATTAAAATGATTTTTAACAAGAGCTGAAACATATTCTGTTCTTGTACACATAAATGCTTGATGAACACGAAAATAATAACATTCATCAATAATAAATATAAGATCAGAAAATGTATCCAAATGAGGTTGATCAATAAATGGCATTTCACTACCAGCAATCTTCAAATCATAAAAAACAAATGAAATTAAATTATTTTCGTTATCTAACTTATATTGTTGAATCACTTTTAAACCAAGAATTTGCTCAATCGGTAAACATTAACGAATATTATTTTTATTGGTCAGAATTCTGATCAAAGATATACATCTACCCTTGTTGACAATAATCAATTTTAATATATGTTTTGACACGAAAAACAAATGTTAATCAGACTGATGTTTATCTCACTAATTAGATTGATAACTATCACAAGTTTTGAAACGAAGTCGACATTCTCAGAAATATGAATTCATTTTATAGATTAATTGATGAATGAAATATAATGTATAAAAGCGGAAGAATTAATTGAAATAATATTCCTAGCATGTTCTCATCGATTTTTTTTTTCTAAAGACACTTAATAACTTTAGTAAAATACACAAATAATATGCAATGCATATATATGATAAAATTGAATAGTCTCAACAGGAACTGATAGATATTTTTTGTCAAAAAATCTTCGAAAATAAAAGAATATCTAATAACTCATTAGAGTCTATCGATTAAGAGAAAAACATATGCCACGAAAGTCTTGGCACAAAATACTTGCTCATTTTTCGATCACTAAAAAACAATTGGTTAGAGCAAGAATTAGAATTTTTTTCTGTTTACAAATATACGTTCAGATTTTTTCTCTGATGTAAGATGAACAACTGTGAATAAATTTTGTGACAAAAAGTCCACAATAGGGTCTGTACAAGGCAAAATAGTGATTTTTGCCTAGTCCTTAGCTTGTACGTTGGGACAGTTTCAACTGGACATTATTATGCAGCATTGTATCCTGTGTAAAAATGAGATATTACAATAAGCGAATTCTTTTTCACTAAACAAGTTAGTTTCTATGGCGATCAAAATCGACCAAAAAGTCATTGTTTCAAAAACTACTGTTAACAATACAAAAATTTTAAAACCTAATATGCAAAAATAAATAGCACGCTTTATCGAGCAATGCCAACTATTAAAAACTGTTTTGGATTTTGAATAAAGTATTTTGTACAAGTACTATTTTGGACCTTTTGAAACGATCTGACGTTAGTTAGTTGTTCAATCTTACTTTAGAATGAAAATCTGTACATATATTAGGAAATAGTGAAATTCTGATTCTAACTAACTGCTTCTGACTTTAACCAGCTATCATAAAGGATGTTCTCCCTTCTCTTTGTTCATTTCTGGTTTTCGAAACAGGATAAAACACATCTGTATGAACTTTTTACCAAAGATAGAATATCTAAAATATATAGACACGAGTTATAAAAAAAATTTAAACAAAGTTTTCGCAGTTTTATTCAATAAAACTCTGGTTTTACGTAGAAACACATCGGACTCGTTTATGACTATCGTTCAGTTGTATTCGATCGGGCTGAAAATTTTCTTTTCAGAAATCTTAGATTACATCTCAGAAGTGGTTTTAAGCTTCTTCAAAAATCTAGCTTTCTTTATTTTATGAGAGAAATACGTAAAGACTTAGATCCGAAATTGAGATGTTGATGTTTAGGACTCTATGGATTCGGATAGGAAGGTCGAAAACGAAAACGATCGGTTTCACCTCTGGAAAACACTTTTAAGTACCTGTCATCAAAATTTCAGTTCGATTGGACAAAGTTAGACGAGAGCAAGAAGTGGAGTCGATGTCATCCTATCTAAAAATCAGAGGTTTTTCGAAAAATCTGTGAAAACGTTGTTTGAAATTTTCTTCTTGGAATTCATGTCTCTTTATTTTAGGTGCTCTATCTGTGTTAGAAATATTATGCAAATGAGTCATACCCTCTCTTTGAGAACTAACGGGTGCGGCAGAAGAAATTGCCGACTTTTCATAGGCGGTTTTGTCAAGTTAAACTCTTTCAGGGAATTTGGTTCTGCTGTTAAAAGATAGAGAATTTTGTGTAGAATTTATTGACATGTTCCTTTTTAAATCAGCATTTTGCGTTCCTTTGTAACATTCAAATTACTAAATACCACAAAAAACATCAACTACTCAACTACAAAATCAGAAACGCATAAAAATGAATTTTATCAAGTTGAATTGAGTTTGAAATCTCTTTCCTAATAGTAAGTTATGCAAAATTTGTTGGTACATCTGGTAATGTATTTGGTTCGACAAACTTCGTTGACTCTCCTTCGAAAAACAGCAGAATATTGAAAAGACGCCCTCGGCTTCGCAGAAACCGAATTTTCTTTACAAACTTTCTCAAAAATTGACCAATGAAAAATAATCCTTTTTGTATAAACAGACGCAAAATTTCAAGCTCTACAGAAGGCACTTCTTTATAAGGGCTGAACTCTTTTCCTAGCCAAATAAAGAAGATAAAATGTTTCTTTTGAGATAAAAAGGCGGCAAAATTAATAATTAGGCATATTTTGTAGGCGGTTTTTTAAATAGTAAAGATTTTACAAAATTTTGATTTTGTATCTAAAAAAAACAAATCTATTTCTCTCTTTTTCATAGTGTGTTTGAATAGTGCTTAGAAAATTATTTAACAAATAAAAATGATATTTTGTTCTAGTGAAGTGCTGAGCAGTTGATGTTTTTTCTTGTATTCAGTAATTTGGCTATTACAAAGACACAGAAAATCATGATTTAAAAAGGAACATATCAGTAAATTCTACACAAAATTCTATCTTTTTACATTAGAACAAAACTTTCTAGAGAAGTCTAACTTGACCAAAGACCGTCTTTGAAATGCCGGCCATTTCTTCTGCCACACCCGTTAGAAACAGCCAAAAGCGAGGGAAGTAATCCTAAGCAATTGGACATAGGCTATTGAATTGAACAATAATTCGATAGTATCAATATTTTCATTGTTAAATATCATACCCATTGTCGAAGTTCTAATGGAATAGCTTGTTCAGCTAACATACGAAAATCCAATCGTATACTATCGTCATCTTCATCAGGTTCAAGTACAAGACGATAAATATTTGATGATGCTATTTTGCTTGCTTCTAAAAAATAAACAAAGTTTTATATAAAAACAAAAGAACCATGAAAATTTATATGAACATACGCCATTGGTCCATTACATGTTTCTTACGTTCAATTAATTCAATTAAATGAGGTAAACGACAACTTCTAGCTAATGCTTTAACACTATTAATATTATCCAATGATATTTCACAGCAATTCGTATATAAATATCGAACCACAGATTCAAAACTTTCTGCATTAAACTAAAATAAGGAGAGTTCTTTTTCTTTTCGTACGATTAATATAATTAACAAAGGAAATTACTTTAGCTTTTGTTAAATTAATAAGTCGTTTTCCATGCCATCGTTCTTCAAATGCTTCATGAAAAAATGATGATCGTGCAGCTAATACACATCGATGTAAAGGAAATACTCTTTCATCAACAACAAATGTTACATCACTGTATAAACCTTGTTCATAAAGTCTAAATATTTTAATATGAGAAAAATTTAATTTTAATATTAAAATTTTACTTTCTTAAAAATTCATCATAAGTATTTCGTTTAACTGTTCGTGTTGTTAAAACATTATAATTTTTTAACAACGTTCGAATAGTATCATTTAAAGCTCCATATCGGCAACGTTCACCATCAAATGTATTTGCTTCACATCGAGCGCCTAAAATAAACAAGAAAATAACATAGACTTGAAAAATTTGGTCGTTCTTTGGAAAAATACGTTTTTCTTCTTATCATAAATTATAAAACTCTCAAAATTCGTCGTCTAAAACTCTTACAACTAAATAAAGACTAAACCTCCTCCTCTCAGAATAGAACTTCACCGCATCTGATCGGAGCACAAAACACACAATGTAAGAACTTAGACTGATCAGTTCATTGTTTCTCACTATTTAAATATAGTTCTGTTTATATGCTTAACTTGTTTTGTGTTGCATGTTTTCTAGCAATCGGCCAACTTATTTCTTTCGCTACCTGCAAAATGTGTATGCATAGTTATCACTTGTAGGTAGCCGTTGGAGAACTGTGCATTTATATCATTCTGTCAGACTTCTCCCTGTTATAAGCAGGTCAGAAACGAAATCATATCAGTCTTTATTAACTTGATTGAAATATGGACAAATCCTTGACTAAAAAATAAAACATCTTACAAAGGTGAACAGTGGTCGGTTCAGATTACGTGAACGTATATCGAGCTCGATAATAAAAATTAGTGTGAGATGATACAATATCAATTATAAGATCTGTACTATCCACTTCTCAGAAACCAGAGTCTTGTATTTCGTAATCAGAAACTCACATTATATTTCTGTCAAGATAATTAGAATATATCTCGTTTCACTTCTGAATCGTGCACATGCTTCTATGATCAACTCGTTCATCAAAATCATATCGATGCATGTTTAACAAGGATTTCAATTCTAACTTCTTCAAACGTTCAGCAATTTCTTAGCTAGAATTTTGTATTAACCCAAATTGTTCTTATTCATAACTGAATACACTGAATAGTGAAGATAGATGAACATGTGGAGATGAAAATTAGTGTAAAAAAAACTTATTATATTGTCTATTTAATAGTATGGAACCGATACACAACTGACAGTCAATCTTTGATTCCACGAAAACTATTATAAGTATTCTGAAACTGATCGTGCAATTTGAAAATATCGATTTATCAAATACTGCACACTTCTATATTTGTAAGCTAATGAAAGTACGATTACAACACAAAAAATTCGGTAGCAATAGAAGCCCACTGAGATTTTATTCTGTGGAAGTGGACAAATATCCTAAAGTTTGCGTAATTCTAACTTTACTAATAAGAGGAATATATATTCCATATTGTGAAGAAGTTTTTTTCAAAATATATTCGTAAATGGTCTAAAGTCAAAAGTTGTTTCTTTAATATTGTTTTTTAAACTACAATAGGACAAACGAAAAATCGCGAAATAGAAAGCATGTTGATAAAAATCTATCGAACATAAATCATGGACGATGTTTAAAAATGTATAATCATCGAATGCAATTCTATCTATTTAAAATAACTCTTCCAATATCTATTCATTTAGATGTCTTCGTACAAAACTATTAGTAAGGCAAGAATTAGCAAATTTTAAGATATATTCATCTAGTTAAAAAAATGCAATGGGCAAACATTGAGTGTTTTTACATTTGTTGAAACAAAGCAAACGTTTTTTGTTTTCTGTCAGAGTTGAAATCTTTTGATTCACCCTGTATATAATGAAAAATCAATTTATATCAGTTCTTACATATCGTCCTTACCATTATCCAGCAAATATTGAGTTATTTCCAAATGACCACATAAACAAGCGTAATACCTATGGTTTTATTTTTGAGATTTTATTAAATAATTAAAATAAAATAAATTCGACTTACAATGGCGTTGAATCCCATCTGTCTCGAATATTTAATTCAACTTCTTTTTGTTCAACAAGATAACTAAATATGAAAATATATATTCAACAAAAAAAAACAAAATTTCCCGTTTTTTTCTTAAATAAGAAATTAACTATTAATTTCATACCGAACTCGAACTAAATCACCACGTCGTACACTTTGAATAAGATCGTTTCTATCCGATGCCATAATTTGTTATAGTTGAAATGGATAAACGACAAATAAATACGAATTATAATGACTCATCCTACAAACAATCATGTGATTCAATAGTTTATCAATTGTAGTTTATTCAAACGTTTTTCAGATGACTTTTTACATATAAATCCACATTTGACTGAGAAAAAAATATTGATTATCTTTTTTTGTTATTGGAAAATGTCTATCACATCACATTTAAATAATTTCCCCGTATGTGTCTTTATTGGTCGTTAGTGTATAGTTACAATAACCATTAAATAAAGATGACGTTATAATATTAAGCAAAAATAGAAGCAACAGCAAAGATGTTTTGATTACTGAAAGTTTATTTATCGATGATAGTTGTATAATCAATAAATATGACTAATTTTGAATATCGTATAATTGAAGTTATGTGCCTTTGACTACTGAGAAAGTTTCATTAGGTATCTCCGACCAAAGAATATAAATCGATAAATACTCGTAAGATTTGAGCCATATAAAATACAATACTTTTTTTCTTCCATATCTGCTTATTTTTCGATCATGTTTCTATCGCTTACTTACGAATTGAATTTCTTCATTAAATTATTTTCGAGAAGCCACGAATATATATATATAAGCAACTAACAAAGATTCAATATGAAGTTGTAAAATGAAATTATCTTGCTACTGATAGATAAGTTTTTCAGCTGAATATTTGCAACAAATGAACTTTTTTTTTTAATCCAAATATTTGTGACTAAAATCATTACGTAGTGGCGGCGCCACAGAGAGGCTAAGTTTTCTCGGAAAATTTTTAAAGTTATTGCTAAAAGTCGTTCCATAGAAGAGCTGATGAGAACCAGTTCTTCCACTCCATCCTTTTTCCAACCAAAAAATCTTGGTGCCGCTACTATCGTAACTATTTAATCGTTTAGTTTTCTAAACGACATCTATGTATCTTATTTTTTATCGATTAACATATGTTCGAATTCTCATTTAAATCTGATGTTAAATACAATAGATAAGCAGATATATTTAAAGCACAAAATAATAGTTAATCATTGCGAGAGAATATGTTGAATTACTAGTCTAAATAAAATGCGGCTTTTATAGTATATATATTCACAGATATTACGTCAATCGAATATAAAAACTAATCAATCATTATTTAATAAAATTATAATAGATTGATGAGTCAGGAGTGTACCAAACGCACGACTTCCATCAATCTTGAAAATATTTTATATTTCTCTAGCGTTTTATTGTGTTTTTTGCTAGCCAATCTCCCCAAAAAATACACAATCCATTTCAGAATCCAGTCAGATTTAGTAAAAGACCTTCGATGAATCTTTTTCCAATTCTGGCGACCTCGAAATAGTCGTACGGTAAGTAGATAGACATCTGTTTCAATTTAACTTTTCAAGTTATAGATCAACTCTGAAATAGAATAAAAACAATGAAAACTACAAAGATCTTTCTTAAGTCATAGATTTTATATAAAGTAGTACATTTTTCAGAAAAAAAATTAACTAAAAAACAAACAATAGAAGTAAAGAAATTAATTCTCGTAACTATGTGCATACATCAATGAATCATTCATTCATTGGTTGTATACAGTAGCCCATCCGATTGGTTGTTTATTTTTTGTTTTCTTTCCCTAGTCACTCGTGCTGTTTTTTTTGCTTGTTTGCATATTGTCCAAGCACTTGACGTTAAAGAATGTTGTTTCTTTGTATTCCATTGAAAAAAAAAAAAGAAAGCCTATGCGATGTAAGCAAGTGACTTGTCGGCTTTTTTCTCATTTATTCATCATAGATCTCATATTGCACATTAATTATTTATTATCTAATAATTAAAAATACACAACATGACTAATTTGAATAGCAATAGAAGTTTTCTTTTTCTCTTATTTTAGCTTTTATATTCATTTAAATATTTGTTAAATTTTTACGAAAATGTTTTGTTCATTAAATGAAACATCAGCTGGTGGTGGAATGATTGTTTGGGCTCAAAATGGTTTTACATTATGTTTTTTTGACACTCTTACAACGTCAATTTTATTTGGTTTTATATTTATTTTGGGTTTAATTCAATACATTTTTTATAAGTATGTTTATCTGTATGATTTAATATTGATTTATTTTATTTTCCTATTAAATTAGACGATATGGATTTAAAATTGAACGCGAATACATTGATGGATCAGTTTTATATGCTATACAAGTTATATTAACCATTCTCTTAGCATGTGAACCAATATTATTCTATGCAACTGAAACAACAGCACTTGGAAAAACTAAAGTGATTAATTTTTTTAAATATTAAAAAGAAAGAAATAGTTTTTGGTTTATTTCCTTTTTCTTTTAATTTGAATTAGCTTCCGAATTATACAATATTTCGTTGTGTTCTTCGTACAATAGCTTGGTTATTTTCACTATTAATACTTCGTGTTGAACGAACTAAAACAATGCCAACAGCTCAAACACGTGGTCATGGTTTAACAATACTTACATTTTGGTGTATAGCAGTTATAATTGAATTATTTGCATTAATATCTTATCGTTCACCATTATGGTTTTTTCAACCAATAGTTCGAAGGGATTCATCAATTGAAGAAATTGATGTAGTTCGTTTTAGTTATTGGATATTTCGAGCAATTGCTACAATATTGATATTTTGTATTGGTCTTCGTGCACCTGGTGTACCACGACGACGTTATGCTGTTATGTTAAATCGTTCTCATTCACAAATTGAAGAAGAAAAAATGAAAGAAAGTGTTTGGACTAAATTTTTTCGACATTTTAAAACCTTAGCACCATTTATTTGGCCACGTGGACATTGGGGATTACAAATAAATATTATTATTTGTATTTTTATTCTTGTAGTTGGCCGATTACTTTCGATAGAAGTGCCAAGATATACAAAATTAATTAGTAAGTTTCAATTTTAAACTAAAAACAATATTTTTCTAATATTTCATTTGTGTTATTGAAAATAGCTGATGAATTAATTCAATCAAGTAATGGTACAACTGATACATTTTTAAATTTTGGAGCTAAATTACGTGCACCTAATAGTTGGCCGTGGAAATTAGTAACTATATTGATGATTTTCCGATTTTTACAAGGTATATAATAGAAAAAGTTTTTAAGAAAGATTATTTTATATTATATCGTTTTAATTAATAGGTGCAGGTCCATTTGGTTCAGGTATGTTAGGCATTATTCGATCAACATTATGGACAAAAATTGAACAATATACAACACAGTCGTTAAAGCTTCGAGTATTTTCACATTTACATCATTTATCATTAAGTTGGCATTTAACACGAAAAACTGGTGAAGTATTACGTATTGTTGATCGTGGTACCGATTCGGTTGATTCATTACTTAATTATATATTATTTAGTATAGTTCCCACAATAGCAGATATTATGATTGCTATTGTGTATTTTGTTGTACAATTTAATATTTGGTAGGAAATTTTTTTTAATTTTTAATTATTTTGTAATTCTTTTTTTAAGGTTCGGTATAATTGTATTTGCAACAATGTTAGTTTATCTTCTATTAACAATAGTTATAACAGAATGGCGTACAAAATATAAAAAAGAAATGAATACATTGGATAATGCTATGAGTGGAACTGCTGTTGATTCATTACTAAATTTTGAAACAGTAAAATATTATGGTGCAGAACAATATGAAGTTACACAATATAAGGATACTATACAAAAATATCAAAAAGGTAAATAAAAAAATCAAAACAAAGTTTTTATTTCTTCAAACATTTTCTTATTTAATTAGCGGAATGGATAAATCAACTAACATTGCAATTATTAAATTTTGTTCAATCGGTCTTGATTGGTATTGGTTTAACAATCGGTTCACTTTATTGTGCTTGGCTTGTTAGCATTAAACATGAATTAACTGTTGGTGATTATGTTTTATTTGGTACATATATACTTCAATTATATGCACCATTAAATTATTTTGGTACATATTATCGTCTTATTCAACAAGCGTTTATTGATATGGAAAATATGCTTGATTTACTTGATATTAAATCTGATGTTGAAGATTCACCATTTGCTAAAGATATTGTTATTAATAATGGAATGATTGAATTTGAAAATGTTTGTTTTCATTATCAATCGGAGAGACCTATTCTTAAAAATATATCGTTTAGCGTTTTACCTGGACAAACTATAGCTATTGTTGGACCATCAGGAGCAGGTAATCTATTGTGGAATTTTATTTTTTAAGAGCCATTTCACACAAATCATGATCGACCCTACTCCATTGATGGTCGCGGATTTAATTAGTTTTTATATATGTTATAGCTGCAAGTGTTTCATAAATTGCTACACAAGTTGTTCGAAAGAATATTTTTTTTTGTAAGGTCACTATCACCAAAGAAGCAGAGTTTTTATTGAGATAGCTATATTTTATCATGGGTAAATTCGTTTGATTTGAAATTTTCAATGTGAGTACATCTGAGATTTGAGTATCTACCTTAAAAAATTGAGCTCAAATGGATAAACGGTTGATGAGATGACTAATATACTACCAAATACAGAAAAAAATTGGCATTTTATACATCTTCATATTTTGTGAACGAATCATGTTGAAAACTTGAAACTTTGGCTAGAGAGAGATCTTAATGAACACACATTCTAGTAAAAAATTTTAGCGTTTTAGATAGCCTTTGTCGCGAGGAAGGTCTTCGCTAAAATCATCATTTTGAAGCGACCTATCTAGAGAAAAATCTGATCTATAGAAGTCGAAGCTGTACGGTTTGTAATTACACAGTGAGTGCTAAAAGGTTCTGCAAGAATCAGTCTGGAATGTCGACAAATTAAGTGTGTGTATGAGTGGTCATCTTTGACAAGGCTCAGCAGTCTATGCTATGATGTCGCAGGCTAATTCTAATTGGTCAATTCATTGAAGGTTCATCCCTTCGAGCTCATCTTATTATGATAGGTACCAAAACTTCAAACCAAACGGATGTATCCATGATGATATATAGCTGTCACAAAAAAACTACAAAAAATATGCTTTTTTTGGCGAGAGTGACCTTAGAAAAATCTCTATATCTTGAGAACGAACAAATCTTTTTTCGAACGGCTTGTACATAAATTCATCCAACACTTGCTGCTATAGTATGTATAAAATCTAGCTAAATCGACAGCCATCGATTGAGTAGAGTCGGTCATGATTTACATGGAATGGCTCTTAGAGAATAAAATTTTAAAAAAATGTATATATTTCTGTTTCAGGAAAAAGTACAATTGTTCGTCTGCTCTTTCGTTTTTATGATGTTCAAAGTGGTTCGATTAAAATTGATGGAACAGATATTTCAACTGTAACACAAAATTCACTTCGTCGTTCAATTGGTGTTGTACCACAAGATACTGTTTTATTTAATAAAGATGTTTTATATAATATTCGTTATGGTCGAGTTACAGCAACAGATCGAGAAGTTGAAAATGCTGCACGTACAGCTGAAATGCATGGTAAACAAAAAAAGAATTCAATAAAAGAAAATCTATTACTTTATTATTGATATTTAGACCGTATACATACATTTCCTGAAGGATATAAAACAATTGTTGGTGAACGTGGTTTGAAATTATCTGGTGGTGAAAAGGTATAAAAAGAATAAAAAAGAAAAAAGATTTTTTTCATATATATTTCTTCTTATTTTTTAGCAACGTGTAGCCATAGCTCGAACACTTCTTAAAGCACCGACTATTGTTTTATTAGATGAAGCAACATCAGCACTTGGTTAAATTTTTTTTTTCTTTCGTTGATTTTATCTTTTTTCTTTAAACTTCCTTTAGATACGTTTACTGAACGACAAATTCAATCAGCATTAAGAACTATTTGTGAAGGACGTACAACACTAATTGTTGCTCATCGCTTATCAACTATTTCACATGCTGATGTTATTATTGTTCTTAGTGAAGGTGCCATTGTTGAACGTGGTTCACATGATGAACTTTTAGCGAAACCTGATAGTGTTTATGCAGCCATGTGGAAAGAACAATCAACATCATATTCAGATGCTGATAAACCAACGACTATTAATGATGATATAATTAATTTAAAATCACCTAATTCAGCAGAGCATCATCATCATCATCGTCGTACTTAAAAATATGTATTCTAAGACATGAAAATCCGGTGAAATATTTTTTTTGTCATGAGTTTATACATTTTATGTTTCTTTCTTCGTCTATTTTGCACGTCTTCTTTTTTTTTTGTCATTGTCAATGGTCATGCCAATCTCATTAAAAAAGAAAAAAAAAGTTCAACGATGTTTTCGTAAATATCTGTATCATTCTGTTTTTCTATTTATGAACTCTTTTATATGTAAAGAACGTATAGTGTCGATTTTGTTTTCCTTTGCTGTAATGAGAAAAACAACAAAATATATAAAGATTACCGCAAAGAAAAACTTGTAATTTGTCCGTATTGTTTTACTGTTCAAAAAAAAGTCTAAAAGATTTAAATTAATTTTTGTTTACTTTTCAAATTAGTGAAAAGTTTTTTTTTTTAATCAGAACATTTTGTCTTTTTTGAAAGTTCATAATCATTATTCAAGCTAAGCGTGAATGTTTGCTGTTGTTCACTAAAAGCAAAGGATTTCTATATTGATCCGAAACAAATAAATAACATTATACAAGGAGATCTTCTTGAAAAGATACTAAAAGCTCGAGCTCCAGATATGGTGAATTCTTGGATTGTTGATAAGCAATATATATATTATACGTTAATTAAAAACAGAAAAGCATATTTATGAGACTTTTACTAAAAAAACAAGCGAATGAGACGGTCTTGTTTTTTTTGTATATAAATTATAAGTTTTTCTGTCAAAACAATAATCTTTTCCAATGATTACAGACAATGCATACTAACGAGGGAAAATCTCCAACTTATAAGTTGGTTTTAAATCGAAAATATACCCTTTATGTAGATCTAAATGGGGTATGAATACTCTGAAGAGACTCCGTGCCTTTAGCTTACTGCTACGCGAAATTTTGCATAGAAGCAAGCCTTAACAGAAATAGCGTTGTTGTAAATGTTTCAGGTCTTGTCAGTTTTCCTATCGCAAGACAGAAGTATGGTGATAGTGTATCTTTCACATCACTCATATAAACAAGCAGATTTGATGTTCTTATTTCAGAATAGACACAAATTAAAAGATCTGAAACTTTTACAAACCACCATTCTCGCTAAGTTCTGTCTCTATTCAAAGATTCAAGTCTAAATTTAAAAATCAAATTTTCTGGTGTTTTTGTGGAGACTATAGGATTCGATTAAAAATACAGTACAAATGCAGTATCTCCGTAGCAATAAGCCAAAGGCACGAACTCTTTTCAGAATATTCATAATTCATTTGAATCTACATAATACATATAATCTCAACTCAAAAGCAACTTAACAGTTGGAGAACTTCTCTCGTAAGAAATTTCATCGATCTAATTTTATTGTTCGTCTCATCAGATTGCTTCCAAAACTAAGAAAACAAAATCTTTTTCGAACGTATTAATGGGCAGCTGATAATAACATAATCATTTCACCTTTGATAAATCTAATTTATAAAAAAGACTTATCCATGATAATATTAATAATTAACATTAGCTTGAACCCTTCTCTGTACACAATTGGTAGATGAACCTATGAATTTAAAAACTTTTGTTATATACAAGACTATTTCAAGTATAATTGAAGAAACATTTCTAATGCTTTTTTCTTATGTTCGAAAAACAGTTGTGAACTAAAAATAGATTTTTCTCCGAAGGTGTCGCAACGTTTTGAACATATAGTAGGCTTAATAATCTTTATAAGATTCTCACACCCACATACCCCCCCCCCCCCACCACCAACACCCAAAGTTGAGTAGTTGAATAGTTGCAAGTTTAATCGGTGAAAGTTGAATAGCCGTAAGCACTCTTCGGCTTCTACATGTATGATTTTTTTAGGCTGTTGGCGGTGAGGATTCACTCTTATTCCTTCCCTGGAAGTTTCTCTCTTCCTTCGTCGCGTTATTATTGTTGTCACTCCTTCTCTCTCTTCTTCTTCTGTTATCTTTTTTCTATAGCGTTGCGTAATATATATGTACGTGATCAAGGAAATTTTTATATACATTCATATATTTTGAAAATAAATAAACTTAAGCTTGTCGAACTGAGCTAACAGAGAGACTCCCCCGGGACTTTTCTGGAAAGAGTGGACTAGGGTAGAGCGTTCATACCGTACACGAAAATGGAATACATTTATAAGTAAATTGAAAATTTTGGAAAAAAAGTTGTTATAAATTCATTATGAAATTTAGGTAGATGAAGCGAACTGGAAGTGGAAGTTATGACACGGATGAATATGAACTTGAACGATATCGTTGATCCAACTGAAGATGAATTTATTTAGAATCATGAATTAAAACGCAATTTGTTTGGTTCTATAGAATATGATTTAAAACAAGAATTTGGACCGGAAATAGAACTGAAGATCATCAAGAAAATGGTTAGTCAACAGCGTAAAGCGGTACATGAAGATGCCAAGTTCGTCTCAAACCAAAGAATCTTTTTTATTAAATGCGAAACTTTTGAATATCCTAAAGAATATCTATATACTGATCATCTTAAACGTTTCATGAATATGATAGCTAAACTTGATGCTGATAAGAGTAAAATTAAACTTTGAAGAGTTTGCTAAATAAAATTTTTCATTCATCTATTTAACTTATATTTGTTCATTATTTATTTATTTTATCTGTCTGATTCATTTAAAATCTATTTTTCTATCTCAAATAAAATCAGAAATGATTTTGCTTCTGAACACGCGAGCAAGATAGAGACACCTGAATTAACTCTTTGAATACCAGCGTACATTACAATGGACGATTTTCTTCAAATTTCTCAACTCATGAATAACTGCTCGCGAATACAGAAAGATATCGTGATGCAGTTTTCTCTACAATATAGCAGACGCTTCAGTGCCTGTATCTATATAAGATTTATGATCTTAATAAGGTCAGTTATCTAGTAAATCTCATGGTTTTTGAAATACCACTTCCATGTGAAAATGAAGAATGTGGGTGATTATGCCTGTAGCTTCTTTTTCTCTCTTCACCCACACCCAACTATATAGCCCTACTCGTATCTTCGTCAATCGGTGTTCTACAGTTTACGTAGCTAATTAACAGCAAAAATGAAACAACAATTCAAAAGCTTTTTAATAACAGTTCAAAAGGAGTTATTATGGCGGCCAATCTGACAAGTGCTTCAAATATAATACTTGATTGGTTCGATAATTTATATTTTGTTGAAGAGGAAAATAATTGTGTTCAGCGAATGAATGTAAGTGATGGCATAATAGAAGCTATAATTAATAAATCAGGCGCAATTGGAAATGACACTAAACATCTTTGATTTCCAGATAGTTTAGTCTTTGATTCAAAGCATAGTTTGTATGTTAATGACAAAAACAACAACCACATCCAAAAATTTACGTTTGAAGGTGGGGATCTTTTCTGTTGGTTAGATCAAGACAATATTTGTTTCTCATTGAAAAAAATGAACTATTAACAGAAAAGAAATTTCAATTAATAATACAGAAACACAATAAGAGATGTCTTGCTTTCAGAAACTGTGTATGTGCGTGTGAGAGAGAATAGGACTTTAATAGACTCAGAATTGTTTTTGCTAAAGAGAATCCTGTCGATTTATGCACAAATTACGCATTCCTTTTCTCTAAATCAAAGATCAATCAAAATAGAAAGTTCATTCTTTTATTAACTGAAGCTTTCACTTTTATTTGTCACTGGTGAATGCACCAGTGCGACAATATACGGAAAATATTCTTTGAAATCAAGAATCACTGACACCACATTGACCAATCCTTTTTCTTTTTTCGCCAATATATTTCAAAAATTTTGTACCTAAGATCTTTTGTTAGTTTTGATTTGGATGTTTTTCCTGTGGCATTACTCTTCTCCACATATTCCCCGCAACAACGTTCGACAAATTTCTGAGTATGACCATTGTGTTCCTCTTCATGCAACGCATGTTCTACTATATTTTTGTCTGGATTTGAGGAGTGGGTGAGTCTCGAATTGCCAAGATCCAGATAACAAAGATGATCTAGAATAGAACAGAAATTATTAAAAATATCGAATGTTCTTGAAATGAGTTCACTTATTTTTTTTGTTTTATCGATGAGACGATTGGTAGGATTGATAATGATGTAGAATATATCTAGTCAGAATCTCTTTTTTTTTATCTGGAATAGAACAAGTAACACTCGTCGCTTTGACTCGCTTGATCCTCGACTGAATAGATAAGACTATTTATATAATTTTTTACGTTGCTGAAACAATTGTTGACAATATTAAATGTATCCATGTTTACCGGTTTACAATACTATTATGATGTCCTACAATAGTATAGTAGTTTAGAGTTATAATGACTCTCACGTATAAAATTACCATTCTTATCCACTATTGAGTGAGGGTGTGAGTGTGGATATTGGTTGCTCAGGTGTAGAGAAGACTCACTCATGCACATCACATCCACGCCCTAATTATCTCAAAATCAAAAAGCCAAAGTTTTTTCATCTTTACCATTTTTGAAAGCTATTCATAATAAAATGAAACATGTTCACAACAATATTGAAATAAAAGTATCGATTCGATCTTGATATTTGAATGTCGAGTTTTAACGACTATTTTAGGAGTTTTGGTTCTCCAGATCATCACGTCACAAAACGACAAATTTTGATGCGTTCCTTGAGCAAGTAAGAAAGTAAACTCACGAAGAATTATATCAATGCTGTAGTTTGTACTGCATTAATTTATACATGTAGGTCTTTTTAATAGTTATATTCGTACAATATTTATTCTTGGAAAAATTATATTATCATTTTCAAACATTGTACATCTTGTGGTTCACAATATTTACAAGAGATTGTACTCTAGCAACTGTTTGTGCATCTTTTCACTCGTAAGTCGTAATAAAAACATGGAATACAGCAACAATTAATTGTCAAAAAAAAAATTAATTTAATAAAATCGTATTTGATAATTTAAAATTATTGTCTTTTAAATATGTATGTCAATAGGTTTATGTTTTAATGTAACACAACCATTTAGTTTCCAACAATTGTTTCTGAACGTTTACATACAATGATACAAAGAAATCAAAATTATAATTTCTATCATGTTCAATGTCAGCAAAAAGAGGAGCTTGAATGTTTAAAATATACGATTATTTCGACTTGGCTAAGTTTATTGTTATGTATTAGTGCTAGTTTCTATCAAGCGATAGCATACTCTTTGTTAAATACATGTTACAGCTATTCAAATACATCATCCAGTATTACAATGATAATTCATTTATCTTGCGTAATAAGTACTGCATTGATTATTGAAGCTATTTATGGAAAAATATTTTTCATTATAAAAAGGAATCATAACAATACAGTAACGTCAATAGTTAGCATTATTAATAAGTCAATACCTAGACTAAAAATCCTTGATTTCATATGCGTAAAAAAGACCTTTGTTTAGTAAAAAAAAATACTTCTGTATTATTTCTTTCTCTTTCTTATCTCGTATTTCATTGGTAATTATTATTTTTATATCGCTTATCATGAGCCAGCAATTCAATACTACTCAATGCCTTTTAGAAGAATTGACAAATTTTTCATTTCCATTAACTCGTTTAGCAACCATAACGAATCTAATTGTTTGTATATCCAGTTAACCAACATTGAAACAGAAATTCTTTCAATTTATATGATTTTATTCACGTAAAAATAAAATTCAGTAATATAATTCGAGAAAATTTTATCATTTAGAATAAAATCTTTATTTTATAGAATCATTCATTTAATAAATTATTCTTTAAAATATAAAAATAAACAGAAACATGTTTATAATATAGAATTGCGCTAATTATTAAACAAACAAATTTATTATCCATCAACAAACGGCACCTATAGACATAAAATGGCATTAATCAAAATCGATTGGCTGATTAAAAGCACTCATCAGACAGACAGACAAACTGACTGACTGATTGTTATTATTGTGTTATCTCTTCTCTCTGTGTGTGATAATCTATCATTAATTCGATCTCTATATTTCTTCTTCAAAACAAAAAGATAAATAAGAAATGGCTCTCTGGGGTAAGTTGGAAGTAAACTTTCAATCATCTCACTTTTCAAATATAATCTTTTAGAACAAGGAGGTGGTAGTGGTTTTCAACAACGAAAAGCTGCAGGTGAAGGTGATGCTGCTAATGCACAAGTATGTATTAATAACAAATAAATATTCAATGATGCGAAAATATAATTTATGTTAATAGCGTTCATCAGTTAAAGGTGTATTAACATGTACAATAGCAACTATTCTCAATGCAAAACATTCCGAATCGGATAATTGTTTTATTTATAAACATTTAAAATTTAATACAGTTATGATAATGGGTTTAATACGTGAAGCAAATCATGAAGTTAATGGAAGTTTAGCTACATATAATATTGATGATCATTCCGGTGGTGTAATTGAAATAAAATGGTGGCATGATGTAAATTTTCTGTTCATAAGCAAACAAAGAAATCAGTTACTTTTGTCTTTTTTTTTTGTTTAGGATTCCGGTGAACCATTAAAACCTTTAACTTATATAAAAGTTGTTGGTCAAGTTAAAGTTTTTTCTGGTAAATCACATGTTGTTGCACATCATGTTAGTAAAATGCAATCATTAAATGAATTAGTTGCTCATAATATTGAATGTATACATGCAAGTATATGCATTCGTAAACAAGGCGAATCTGTATGTTCAATATAAAACAGAATAATATTTATTCTATATTAAATTTTTATTATATAATTAGGGTGGAACGAATATGACAAAAGCTAATAATAATGCCGGTGGTAATTATAATACTCAACAACCATTAACAACATCTAATGGATTTACACCAGTACAAAATGCAGTTCTTAATCTTTTAAAAACTGTAACAACAATGGCAGGTTATAGTGTAACTGAAATATGTAAACAATTAAAACAATATAGTGAAAATCAAGTGAAGTAAGTTTTGAATTTTATTATTTTATGGGTTTTCATTGTTTTTAATAATTATTTAGACAAGCATTAGATTTTCTTTCTGGTGAAGGTCATATTTATTCAACAACTGATGATGATCATTTTCGTGCTGCAAGCAATAATTAAAAAATATTTTTTTTTGTCAGATAGATCAGATATATATTGACTTATTATTATGATTTAAACTTGTTAAATAGATTTCAAATGAAAACAGAACAAAAAAAAAGAAAACTTTCTATGTGATATCATTTATTTCAGATACAAAAGGAAGAGAAATCATGGATCTCGATCCAATGATATCGAGTTCACAAGAAGATTATTCTTATTCAGATTATGATAATCGACCTATTAGACCAATGAATCAAGAAGCACTTAATGAAACACTTGCAAGATTACCTATACTTATTGATGAAGGTGATTATAATAATCGAACTAATGGTAGTTCCGATACAAATACAAAGTAATTGAAATTTTTTTTAAATTTTTTTCTTTCTAATGAATTTCATTTTAGCGTAAAAGCTCGATTAACAAATCGTCGACAACCCATACTTGCCTATTCGACAAGACGAAAAAATCTTCAAACATCAACCGTTAATACTAATAATAATCAATCTTTATTGCATGTTAATACAACCATTGGAACACCGAAGAGTAATAAACGTAAATTAGGTGGATGTACACCAACTGTTACACCATCAGCAAATAAAGTTATTAAACGTTAGTTTCTTCTTCTTTTTTTTTTCGTTTATTTTTATGACATCAGATAAAATATAATTGAATGTTTTTTTTCTCTTGTTTTAGAACTTGATTGTCGACAAGAATTAGTACAATTAAAAGAAGAAAATAAACTTTTAGCAGAAGTAAATTTTTTTTAATTTTTGAAATCTTATTTATTTATTTGTTTTTTTTTCTTGCCTTTTAGGCTAAAGAAAACTTACAACTTGAATATGTTTTATTAAAAAATGTAATTATCTAATATTCGGAACAAACTCATAAGATAGACTATCGTAGTATACTTAATTAGATTACATGAAAGATAAAAGCTCTGCTTTTTCAAGTAGATTAAGAAACCAGAAAAAAGAACATTCTCTTATATAAGACGATAATCATGATTAAAGCAAGTTATCGGAGATGTTCCTAGAGCAGCAGAACGATGAATGTATATGATGCGGCATTTAAAATATTCTGTATGTCGGAAAGAAGGTCATGCCAGTCTATTGCATAATAACATTCCCGATTGACCTAATAAGCAATAGTCTGTAATATGTTAATGAATACCTTTTCTTACTAGTCACATGAGACTGAATTGGAGAATCTCAAACAAGAACATCAACAAACTATTGACGCACTTGTTGAAGGTAAATAACAGCAATTAAGAAAAAAAAGCCTACGAAACATCATATGAATAATTCTATTTTAGAATATAAATTGCAACGTGAACAGTTTGATGTATCTATTGCTGATAAAGAACAGTTACTCGTTCAAACTGTAATTAGAATATTTTTGTTGTTTGTCCTTCATTATTTATATTATTATCGATTACTTTTGATAATTAGAATCTTGAACTTGAAAATCTTCGAAATGATCATACATTATTATTACTTGAAAAAGAAACATTAGAAAAAGTAATTTTATTTATAAAAAATTTCTTAGATAAAAATCATGAATTATGTATATTTTTATATAAAGATTGTTGCCGAATATCAATTATTTAAAGAAGAAATGACTAATAAATTAAATGAAAATGATATAACAATTAAAAATCTTCGAGAAGAAATTGAAAAATTAACGAAAATTCAAGAACAACAAAAGCAAGAAGTAAAATTATCTAAATAAAATAATTCTTTTTTGATTATATCTATTTATTTAATAATTAGAAACAATTAATAAATAAATCTACATTAACTAATGGTCGAATACTATTGAAAGGAACAACAAGTAAAATTTCATTATATTTTTCTTATTAATATTTTCAAATCATTTTTAATAGCTGATCGACCAAGAACAGTTGGTAGTACTGCTGTTCCTACAAGTACAAAAAATGAAACAGTTCGATCAAAGTATCTTAAAAAATTTTTTAGTCTTATTTAATCTTCTATTCAATTTTTTTATCAGAACCAGTGCGAAAGTTTCAATTACACGAGGAACTGTATGTAGATCTCGTCGAACACTGTATGTTTTGTTTCTTTACTGTTGTTTCCTCTTTTCAATAGAAAAAAGATGAACGTATGACAACCCCATCATCATCAGTTAATACGAGCTTAAATAAGTAAACGAAAATTTTCTTTCTCTTCTAATTTTAAATTTGTTATGAGTTTAGATCAAATTCTTCAACATGTTCATCGGCATCAACATTAAAACTACCTCCATCGAAATCTAAAAGTAAACCTAGTGTTATTATTGAGGATAAAAAGAAATTTGTATCGTCGGTGCCATCACTTGATAAACGAACAAGTCTTATTTCAACACGTACAAGATCAAAAGTAGTTCCTACAAAATCATAAAATGAGCTTTGTCTTTTCTTTCATAAAAATCAAATACGCAGATCTAGTCTTTTTTGGTTCTTTAAGTCTAGAAAATAAGTCAATGTTGTATATGTCTGTTGTCAGATATTTTTGGATTGTACTTTTTTTTCGTATGCCATCCTTTTTTTTCCTTTTTTTTTCTAAAACTGGTCTAATCAGATCTAGAGCTTCCCATTACTTTTTTTTTTGTGTTTTTTTATTTGTTCTTATGCAAGAGCAGATTTTTTTTCTTTAGTGTACAACATTTATGTGTATGTAGTATCCTTTGCTGTTGTTCATGCCATTGAGTATTGTCACTTCTGTGTGCGAAAGCAAAATTTTTTAATTTATACGAGAAACATTTTTTTGTCTCTATATGACTTTCTCACTTTTGTCAGTTTCATTTTTTTTTGGATAAACAGAACAGAGTGAGATATTATTATATAGATGTATTAGAAAATAAATTAAAATGAATTTATTAATTGATTATTAGTATCTTGAGGATCTTAAGATAAGTATATTCAATAAAATACATATACTAAGTTCATTTCCTTAATTATTTTAAATAATATTAAATCTAACGAGACATCATATATGTTCAAGAATCTTTTGTTTTAAAGTCTCAGATATATGATCAAGAAAACTTTGCTTCTAATTTGAGAAAATATGTTTAATTGCAATATAAATCAACTTCTATTATCTTCAGTATATTGTTCAACTATGTGAGTGAATGTCATCTAATGAATATCGTAGAAAAATTGTTCATTATCAATTGATTATTTCATTAGAAGAATTTTATAATGAAGCCATTCGAAAGTTAACTTTATAAAAAGAAAGATATTTGTGATAAATGTCAATTTAGTATTTGCATTAAAATTTTCATTCATTTTAGTTCGTGATATCGTGTTAGAATTAACGATATATATAATGAATCTAATTTTAGTTGTTCGAGGTAATTAAATCGTCCTTGGAATTATGCAATAATGTCAAGTGCCTTGTTCAAATTGCGTGAGCCAAGAAAAGATGATTAATGTAAAACTTGTAACGCAAGAAAAAGAATTATTCGAGAAAGAAAAATTGCTAAAGATTATATTATTGATAATCTTACATGAACAAAAGAAATAATAAATATCATAGTTTTTGTTGATGTTGCTATAAGTTATGAAAGATGCAGAAAAGATTACATGTAGTGATGACAATGATCAAGTACACCAGATTTTCAATCTGATTATGTTATTATCATTTTGAATAGAAAAAAAAACATTAAATTTAAAAGATGTAAAACTGATTTTCTGATAAAAGTAGCATTAACATTAAGAGAAATACTATGTAAATTTCAAAACATTAATAATAGACTTGATAATCGTCAATTAGTTATTATATCATCATGAGACAAATATCGACTTGATCTAAAAATGATAATTTTTTTCTAGATAAAATCATAAAACCGGAAGATAAAAGATATATATGAAATATAGAAATGCCTGTGTAACAAAATTCATTAGAAAAAAAAAATCTTATTGTATTACATTGTGTTGTTAAATTTGCAGATTAAGATCAATTATGCTTAGAAAATGTTGTTCTGCGAGAAAAGAATTATTGTCAACGCATACGTAAATTCATATTCCAAAAACTACTAATGATATATGTGTTAATTGTATTTCATTCTTGTCAAGCATAGCTTATTTTTAATTAAGTTTACTTTATTGCTCTATTTCATATTCGATTTATTACATTGGCTTTCTTTTGTAATGCAAATGTCTAGTGATTAAGTAAAGAGACTCAATAAAATCAAAAGTGTGCTATAAAAAGAAGAACAACTTTTTTGCATTCTGATTATCGAAGCACTAAAAATAAAATACTGGTAAGGAAGAAATTTTAAGAAAATCATGGAAATCTCTCAAATTTCTTTAACATTGAAATAGATAAATGAAGTTATGAATCTATAGGAGAATGCCAGTGGTGGATTCAGAGGAGTACGCTGCAAGCGATCGTCCCTCTTTTCCGAAACATTTTTCTATATTTCTGAAAGGAAAATGCCTAAAAATTAACCGATACGATTTCTAATGGATTTCAAAACACATTTTTGTCACGATGATCACACCTCCTTCTCAAAACTTTAAACCCATCAATGATGTATATATCCCAAAAATAAGAATTTTCGATAATTTCGGTAATTTCCCGGAAAATTCTTTATAATGAATCGATAATCAGGGCACTTCCTGAGACATTACCTTCTAATACAACGGTTATCATTGGAATTTTCTCAGCAAGTGTCCTGAGAATTCACTTTTTAGCTGTTCATAATTAACAAAATTTGTTAGAAATTCAGAGATTTCCTTTTTCGAAAATCAGTACATAGTGGGTTCAACATGAATACTAATAATAACCATGAAATTACTTTTTCTACCGAAGAAACTTAAAAATTATAATTAATATGGATTCTTCTGATATTATTGACATCACTTTTCGATATCTTCAATAGATTTCAGAGGAACTGTATCTATTAAATGATCATCGTTCTTCTATTCGTCATGTTTAATACTGCTGTATGAAAGGAAAATTGCTAACATTATTACCATAATTATTGTACAATACTTCTCGTTCATTATATGAACGCATAATCGATACTGCCAACTGTTGCCTAGATATTATTTTCCATAGAACAGGCCAAAGTTCAATCAGTAAAAACATCTGTATAAAACAAGGTTATTATTATAAGTGTAATACAATACTAAAGAAAATTTTATTTTTATGCGTCATTTAATTAGTATGAACGGCAATAAGCTTCTTTGTTTTATTGTCAATTACTTCAATCATTGAAGAAAACAGATTGTTTTTTTTATTTCTTAAGACAAAATGTATATTTCTTCAAAAATAGATCCAGGAAGCGAGAAAAAGAATGCACGCATCTAATAAAGCTCTTTCAAATAATGAATAAACGAGCAAGTAATGAAATGTATAATTGACAAAACAAGAAGCACACACAAAAAAAAGAAAAAAATGGTGAAGAATAATAATTTTTTTTTAGTATTTTGATTAAATTCTTTTTCATTGTTACATGAGCAAGGATATTTATATAGCCTGATTTTTTTTTAATATTAGACTGCAATAGGTTGTTGTTGTTGCTGTTCATATTGAGACTGCGCTGTTCCTTGTTGTGTTTCATAAAATTTATGACCAGTTGCTTCCGTATGATGATGTACAAAATTACTTCTTGGTGTTCTACATTAATTTACATTCATAGATAGAAAAATATAAGTAAATAAATAAATAAAAGCAACATACTCAAGAAATGCAGCTGGACATGGTTCGATTTCTTTTGCTGTATATTCTGTTCTGTACATTGTAGCATCATCAAATGGTGCTGCTGATTTATAAGCAACACCATCTGGTTTAAATGAACGTTGTGGACCACCAGCATGAGGAATATAATGACCTAATTAAGAGTATTGCAAAACAAAACTAAAGATCAAATTATTCTATTTTACCTTTATATGTAGACATTCCTTCAAATGGCATATTAGGTGGTTCATAACCAGATTGTGCTCGTATAGCTGGTGGTCGTCCTCCAGACCACTTACGAAAATCACCTCCATAAGTAGTATGTGCATCAAATTTAGCATCGACTGCACGCCGTTCAACCGGTCGAATAGCATTCACTTTAGCCAATGGTTTAGGCGTAAATTCTGAATTATACATCGTATTTAAATCCATATCACCTGTTTTTGCTCGATATTCATCTGGTTTGTGTGTTTGAATTGGTTGAACTTCCCATCGTTTAAAATCACTTTTATTTGTTGTTGAATCATCAAAACGAGCATTTGATTGATAACCTTGTTGATTTGGTTTCATTGAACGTGTACGATCCACTAAAATAAAAGAGTAAAAATTATCAAATGTGTATATATAAATATGTTTAATTTAAAAATTCTAACTTTCTTTTGGTGTAAAGTCTTTTTTATGTGTTGTTAAAGAATCTAGAGCTGATTTATTTGGTGCATATTCTTCTTTAGCACGTTGAAAACGTTCCTGTTGTGGATGACGAATATAATCTGTTCGATAACCAGTACGATCATCGAATGGTTCCTGCGATTGTAAAACAGCTTGATCAGGTCGAATAGCTTGACGCATTGCTGATTGATGTTTCAAATAATCTGTTGTATATGTACTTGAACCTTTAAATGGATCTGATGGTGCGACCTTGAACGAAAAAGAAAATAAATAGAACTGAAAACAGAAATTATACTTAAAAATAAGCTTACATATCCACCATCGTGTCGAATTGGTTCAGTGCGACTAGCATCCCATTTACGATAGTCAGCTATTAAAAACAAAATATTGATGTGTGATAAAATGAAAAAGATAAAAAAAAAATAATAGTCAAATTAACATACCTTTGTATGTTGGGTCACCTTCAAATGGAGCCGATATTGTTTTCTGAGCTTCGTGTTTAATTAATTTTGCTCGTTCACCACCTTTGGCTGAATAAATATAAAAGCAAACGAGATACATTAAAGAATAGAAATCGTTTATATTTTCTTTTACGTGTGTATTCCTTGTTATAGCTTGTTAGAGCATCAAATTCACCACGAGGAACATAAACTTCTTCAGGTTTAAATGAACGTGGTTTATCAAGCGCATGTTTTATATAATCGTGCCTAAAAAAGCCAATTATACAATGATCTTTTCATTCTATAAGTATACTTGTGTGTTGTTTCATCGTCCAAAGGTGCTGTATTTGTTTGTACTGTATAATCAGGTTTAAATGATTCACGTATACCACCTTCACGTGGAACGAATTCCGAACGATATTCTGTTGCAGCACACGGTTGATCACTTTTGCCAATAACACCATATGGCCGATGTGGGCAACGATGTTTACTAAATAGATGAGCACACCATATAATAACTGTCAGTTATTTTTTAAACAAAAAAGAATACAAAGTAAATGAGGATACGGAACAACAAAATAATTAAAGTAATGGAAGCCGTGTCACTCTATTCTTGTAGATACAATAAATAAAAAATGAAGCACTAATAAAAAATATATAAATGTTGACTCAATCTCGAGTAAATAAATGAAACAAGATATTATCGAAAGTGCAAGCTTAGATAAAGTAGATTTATCTCATGATTATGAAACTCGAAAGAAATCATACAATTTTATTTTTTGTAATGCATCCAAGAATGATACAAAACTAGAAATAACACATCTTCATTTTTTGTCAATATCCATGACAACATACATCTATATAGATACAAAAATACATACCCGCATGTACAAATTTGGCAAATGCATCGTTTAGTCATAATAATTAACTATGAATATTGATTAAAAAAAGACTTCGAATTGGAAATTGATAATAAATATAATGATGATAGTAACACGAACTATGATAACCGTTCTTTTCCTTTCCCTAATCAATGCACATCTGAAAAAAGAAGGTATAGATGAAATAGAGAGAATGCTGACAAGAAAAAGTGTATTCTCTCTGTGTATGCATGTTCGCCTTCGAATGGGTGTTTGTAAGTATGTATACTGTTTGTGTTACGACGACAACGATGACGACGACAGGAAGGCAAATGATAAAAGGATTTTAATTTCTCTTGTGTTATGTGCTACGGATGGTAACTGAAACAGTCACAAATTTTTTTTTTTTGGTTGCATAGCAATGGACATTAATATGTTTACTTTATATTAAATAAAACAATTAATATGTCAATAGCAAGTAATCTTTGGATAGTATTCCTAATTAACAGAATGTATTGAATATATTTATTCCTAACATAATAGTTTTATTTCGAATCAATGATACTCATTGTTGCCATACGCCATCTGTGTTATGTTTTATACCCATGTCGATAGGACACGCTACCGACACATGTGTCGACACAAACGACACGATGTGCACACATGTGACGCTACGTGTTGTCACACTGTATTTTCTGTGCGTTATTGTGTCGACACATGTGGATAACGTGTCTTGGATAAAGAAGGGTATACTTTGGAATAATGTGCAGGAAGGAAAAAAAACGATCGTCTTCAACTATATATATAATTTAAATTCTTCATTTCAAGTCATTCTATTTATGTATGATTAAGTTGGGTATTTTTTTAAAATTAAATTATCATCGTTTTTTTATAATTTCTGAAATAAATTATTAATTTTTTATTTTAGATTTTTTTAAAATAAAATATTATGCATTACTCTGGATTTTTTGAATCAAATTATTATTACTTTTTCC
>CAJNSZ010000071.1:0-14998 GCA_905329745.1 Rotaria sp. Silwood2 | reverse complement strand
AAGTAATAAGAAAAAATTTCTATATCATAAAGTCAAATAAAATAATAGGAAATAATGTAGATACAATAAAGAGAAAAAAATACGAAAAATGTTTTTTAGAATTAATATTTTATATACTTTTTACTATTTTTTATTTCACTGTATAGACATTTTTTTTGTTATTTTATTTATTTTATTCTAAGACGTTTTTTCTGATTACTTTATTAATTAAAAATTAATAAGAAAAGCGTCTATAAAATAATTATTGCATATTCGTTTCCATTTTTTTGTATGCATTTTTTTCGAATAAAATTTAATTTTTTGGTAACTAATTCGAGCTTCAAATCATAAAAGCACAGGAAAAATGGAGAGACAGGGACGAGGTTAGTCATCACCAATGCTTATTGGCTGACTGCTAGCGACATAGAATGGACCAATAGAATTATTAGAAAAATGAAAATGACACGCTTGCGACACAACGAACGTACATGTGTCAACACACTATGACACTCGTTACGTACATGTGTCGACACACTATGACACTGTTGCAAAACGTGACGATACTTCATGTGTCACACAAATTGTGTCGACACATGTGTCGCTAGCGTGTCTTACTGACATGGGTAGCTGATTGATTTCATCACATGAATTTTTCTAACTCATAAAAAGTTTATCTAATCAAACGATTGAAAATATCATTCGTTATTATAATAATAATCATACTCGAATGATTTGTGTATTCAAAAAACTCTAAATACATTTCAACTATGTCTAACACCACAATAATAGATCTCAAAGAATATAGTCGATTTCACACGGCATCTGCTCATTACATTTTCATTGGATAAATCCTTTTTTTTTCGGTATTCGATTATAGTTGTGGAATAGTTCCAAAATAAGATATTCATCGATTAATCGAAGAAGTGTATTGAATTTAATATGGCTAATCGCTGGAAATATATGGGACAGGAGATTGGCGTTAGTTTTTATTTCTTTTCATAATGAACTACTTTTGATAATAATTTGTTTCTGTAGGGTTGGGTGGCAACAAATCCAGAACCAGCCCAAAAACTTGTGTTTAGACTTGATAAACATAAATGGAAGGGAAATGGACAATATGCTCGTTTACCTGAACATTATAAACGACGTGCTATTGAACATCTCTATGGAGACAAGGAAGATGTACATGATGTTCGTGACAAACGAAAATTTATTGTCAATCATGAGACCGGTGTTTGGTAATAATTTAATAATATCAAAATAAATAAGAAGAATTTCGTTTTTGATATCTTATTTTAATATGTAGGACTCGCACAAAACATGTACCTGTAACGGTTGTACCAACAGTTCAAGCTGATAAAGGTTTATGGGGTGGTGAAGGTGTATTAATTGGTTATGAAGACGGTAATATTGTTGATGACTATTAGTAAGATGGAAAACTTTTTTATTGTCTTTTCATTGTTTTGCTTTTACTTTCGTATTATTTTAGTCGATGTTTTATTTCGGTACCTAAACTAATGAAATTACTTTTTTACAGTGAAATTCTTAATCAACATTATGCTGTTTGTGTTACACGACGTACAATCGCTAAAATCGAAGAAGCTACAACATTTGATCATTATATTCTTAAAGTATTAATTTAAGGACAAAACTCATATATGCATTAGAATTAATATTCTTTTTTTAGACTCCTCTTCAAGATCTTAATTCAAAATTTGGTTTTGATCTTCGTCGACAAATGCTACATAAATTAGCTGATAATGGTGAAAATCTTTGGCCAAATGACTCAGAAAAACGATCAATTCTATATGAAAAATATAAACAATATCAAGTACCTGTAAGTATTTAATTTTGTTTTCTTATCTTAGACAGCGGAGTTCTTAGACTTAGAGAGAATGAAGTTAGTCTATATTTCTTTTGTTGCAAAGCAAGTGAAGTGTTAAATATCTTTAGTGACAATTACTATCACAAATCCTCAGGCATGTCTCTACGTTTATGTTGAACAATAGTACAAAGATTGAATGTACGGGTAAAATTTAGTAATTTACTTTTTCAACTAGAATCTTACAAAACATTAGAAAGTTTGGCAATATTCTAACGTTAAGTAGATTAACAAATCTTGCTTAAAGTTCTTTTCGTACATAAGTCGTTACTGAACCGCATCCTTCTTATTGCACAGCAGACAAGAAATTGGTCGAAAAGTGACCAAGATTTGATAGATACATTGGTTTATTCTGTTCGATGCTCCAATGCAAAGGTTCTATTTATAATAAAATTATAAAACAAATGTTAACAATACTTCGAAATCAGTAACAGATCTACGATTTACAAAGGAAAAGAGACGATTATAGACAGAACATAACTTCTGGGCTCATACAAGTTAATGTAAATTTGTTGTTACATGGAAATATCCAAAAATTTTCTTAACCGTAGGAGATCATTCCGTCGCCCACTTGGCAATATTTGAAAGTTTTTTTCGAGCCTCCTCTAAATTGATATTAGTGTGCCGCCTATGTTTCTTACAACTATTTTGTTTTCTTATTTTTAATTCGAATATTTAGAAAGAAGAAATTGATTGGATTGGTTTGTTACCTGATGATGCATTAGAGAAACTCGAAAAAGAAGAAGATGAAAAATATGAACTATCAGTTCGACCATGGAAAGAATTATTTCGTGAATCGCTTATTGCCGAACTTTCTCGACGACAAAGAAACAATGAACCAATTGATATAACACCAGTTGCAACAAAACCGTACGCTTAATCTTTCTTTTTTTACTTCTTTTCTATTTCTTTTCTTATCTTTTATTTTCAGAACACCGAAAACGTTGAAAGAAAAAGTTATCGATAAATTATTCGGATCTTGATATATATAAACTTTTGTTGGTTTCTTTTTTCATGTCGGTACACCTGTAGCATTTGTTGTTTTTCTTTTTTTTTGAATAAAAATCATTCGTAGATGATCATTGTATCATTCTCATCAATTGATTTTACATGAAAGTCATATTTAGAAGTGCTATTGATCATCGATTGTCAATATTTAATAGACGATTACTGTTCATTTCGTTTCCTAGCTCTTATATTTTAACTGAAATATTTCTATTTTTTTTTCCGAAATTAAAAACTTTTTGATTCTCAAATTAATTCATTGATCTCATGATGATATAAATTATTCTGAGAGTAATAAAGTTGAAGAAATATTCTTTTTTTCTTAGTAAGAACATACGTTATTAACAAATAATTCAGAGATAATTGAATAGTTATCTGTATGAAAAAAACTGATAGGTAACGAAATCGATACCACAATTTAAAATAAATTTTTCAAATCTTCATCATATATGGGTTTGTTCACTATTTGATTATAATTTTATTTTCTGAAGATCTTATTGAGTACGATGTAGTATATATATGGTTAAATGAACTTCAACTTACAAAAGTTGACAAAACTAAACGATATCCAATATTTTCTTCATTATTATAATATATTAGTTTAAATATTTTTTATTGTAAATTTTTTTGCAGCACGACAATAAAATTAAATAAGAATCTAAGATTAGCATGTTTTCATTTTCTTGTCATATTCAGTAAAAACAAATCTTCCGTCAAGTACATCACATCACCCCAGTTTCAAATTATCTGTCATTTTCTAACCAGAAATAGGTGGTTAATTTTTTTCAAACATACAGGACTAATGACTTCTAGAAGATAAGACTAAGGAAGCTATTCAAATTTCTAACGAGGAATGAATCCCAAGTGTCAGTCTCCATTTTTCAATTAACTTTATGTCAGTTTTTAAAGCTCGACAGTCTGATCACAATGGCACAAGACATTGTATCTCATAGACTGCCTTTGAGAAGTTAGATCGATCTCAACTACAGAAAAAAGGACTGTAAGCTTTTATTTCGGAAACTTTAATTTCTTTGTTAATCTAGTTCACCACACTTAAAATTTTATTACTTTGTGTGTCCTAATTTGTTGAACACATCCACATAATCAACATATATAAAAGTCCTAACAACGTCTCTACTTCGAATATTTTAATAACATTAATAATGCGGATGTACGGAATTGAATTATTTTTTGAAAAATGATCGAGATTCTCCGGGAATCGTACTTTTTAAAGGTCCAGTAATTAAAACTTTGTCAAATATCTCGTTTTCAATAGTTTTCATTTCATTCAGTTGCTTTCTCGCATGTTCGTATGAAAAAGTACAATAGGTAATGAAGGTGACTGAACCATGACTGACATGTATTTTTAATATATATCCTAAATAGACGAACATACAATTGAAATTAAATGAATTTTGAAAAATTAGTGACATTTCGTACATCCAACAGTATTAATTGCATTGAAATATTCAAAGTATAAAAGTAGTTAGGTCTTCTATTTATTTTAATTGTGTGGATGTGTACAATCAATTAAAACGCATGTATGGATAAAGTTTTCTATGTTGAAACCAAAATTAATATGAAAATTAAAATTTCCAAAGTAGCAGCTTATAAGCATTATTCTGTAGTTGATATCGATCTAATTCCTCATAGGAAGTCTATGGATAAGAATGCATTGTGCCATCATGATTAACTCATCAAGCTCTTCCAATGGCATAAAGCCGATCAAAAACGAATGTTCACGTTTGTGAACCTATTCTTGTCAGTTCACTATACAAGAATATACTCAATATGAATTGTCGTCTAGTATTCATATCTATATTCTCAATCTGAAGTCAGCTCTTCTTCAAAGAATCTCTAGAGAGTCTCTTGAAGAAACTCCGTGAGTTAATCACGACAGCAACTTCCTCAGAACTATTAGAAGACTTTCAAGGAACTCGCTAGAGATTTCATAGGAATATCTCGAAAACAAATGATGAAAATAATCAGTCATGTAAACGGATTGTAGCGAATATTGTTTATCATTGCATTCATATGCGACTTTCGTTAGTTAGAGGAGAGGTTACTTTTCCTTGGCTCTTCCTTCATAAATAATAAAATTATACTTAGCTTCGAAGTTGCTGTTAAGATCAATTTACATGGAAAATAAACAATTTATTTTTTTTTTAATTACTGCTATTTGAAAAGTTGATACTGAGTTTAAAATGTACAATTTATTTAGTCTCTCACAAATTTCTCTGGGAGTTCGAAGAAATTTTCTCGAAGGATTCACTAGTAATTCTGCAATTGAAAGTTGATGGAAAATATCTTAAAACTCAAATATCTCGATGGAAGCTCGTCATGAACAACTGATATTTCAACGTGAGTTTAACAATGAAAGCGTAAATTTGACCTAAATATGTCCAATCTTCTTAACTTTCAGTACAAAGTACTTCTTTATTTGTTACATCAAATAAAACTTAATGAAAAATCTCCTGTTTTTCTTGTGTGTCAGGATTATTTTAAAAAATGAAAAGCTAAAGGCATGTAAAACATTCAATAAAAACCCATTTTCTGTTGATTCAACACTTTTAATACAATAAAATAATTATAGTTTGATCATTTTATATTTTCTGATGTGTATATATATTCTATTCATCATTCACATTCAATTTCTAATTTAAATTGTTCTTGTTCTGATATTGACACTTATTTGTATTGCTGCATATCAAATGGGTGCCAAATGTATTATCATCAATTGAAATATATAGGACAAAGGGAAGATTAATATATTTATTGATTAATAATAAATTCTCAACGAGTTACATAACTTTCGAATGAAGAAATGATCACTGAAACGCAATAGTAATTAATTTAAAACACTAGAAGTAGACATGCAAGCAGGTGATATAAAGACATATTTAATCATCTCGTGGAGAAAAACAATTCATAATATTGCAAACATGTACACATAAAATACTTTTACTATTTCACCATTAATTATTTTCACTAAATTCTGGTTATCCTGCAGAGTTTATATTTCAAATTATGAATACATTCAAACTGCTTCAGATATTGATGTTAAAAGAAAAGTTCTACATGCAAAGCATCCCAGAAGGAAACATTGGTTATTTAATCAACGCGCGTGTTTTCTTTTTAGTATTCAATACAAATAATTACTCTTCATTGTTTTTTTGTTCTTTTGTGTTCAATAACTACAAAAAAGTATAGCAAACTTATCCCATGAGAGATTATTTAGTAAGCTAAGGTAATTTTTTTTTTCTATTTATAACAATGACGTATTTATAGCAAAACAAAAATACGAATGACCATGCCTACCAATATCATATGAAAGCACAAATTGAATATGCAGCTGATATTCATCAAATAGCTATAATATCACATCAACCAATTTGTGTACGAGATTTACAAATGAAACTTGATGAATTATTTTTTGTTCCACCAAATGGGCAACGTCTTGTTTATAAAGGAATAGATTTACATTGTTATCCAAATGCAACATTAGAGAGTTTATCATTTAAAAATAATGGTCTTATTCGATTTGTTGGTGCTCGTTTTCAAGAATATCGATAAATAAAAATGATCATTCAATTTGAAATTCTATTTATTTCGAACAAAATATTAGAAGCTATTCTTTTTTTTGTCTAGCTATATTCAACAGACAATCTTAAAACATATTATTCATCGACGATAAATAATAGTAAGGATTAGTTAGTCTTTGCGTGCTTTTTTTTTCTTTTATTCTAGTTCAGTCTATTTGGTTCTTTTTATCATATTTGTGAACCATTTAGTCTTATTGTTCGCCTGTCTTTTCGTCTTTCACATATATGAACAGAAGGAAAAAAAGAAGAGAGCAACATGACTTATAACTCGGTCAAACTTTCTTTCTTTTTTTCTTCTCTTCATTTATCTTGTCTCTATCTGGCTTATGTCCAACTGCATACAATATAACAGTTGGGCAAATCCATAAGATAATAAAGATATAAATATGACACCTTGCTTTTGTTGTTATTTTTTGTCATCATCAATATTTTTACCTAGTCATATACGTTCGTTTTGTATCAGTTTTTTATTACTCTCCATTCTATTTACATTTATGAATTTTTTAACCACGACAACATCAATAAATAAGTTGATTACAAATGAATATAAGAATGATCAAAATTCAACAACTACAACACCTTCTCATCCACTTTTATTATTAAATTTAGAAGATGTTTATCATAATAGATTTAATTGTTACGGAAGAATTAATTCTCAACGATTAAATAGAAAAAAGACAAACAATAAAACTTCAATAATTCTATTTGAACTTAATCAACCAAATAAAACATCATTTGAACTAAATATAATTCCATATGATTATGATAATTGGCGATCAGCTCCATCAATGCCTCGACTTGTAACTAAATGTGAACATAATTTAATGATGCAATTATTAAAACGTTTCGATCAATTAACAAAAAAATATTCACTTGAATATATGATGATCGATGGAACATTATTAGGTAACTATATTTGTTTCTTTTGTTTTTATTTAATTATTTATTAATATAATTGAGATAGGTTCATGGCGTCATCATGATATAATACCATGGGATGATGATATTGATTTATTAATGTCTATTCGACTTAAACGTCGTCTTAATATGGCTATTCAATTAGAAACATTATCATCACCATATTATATTGAATTTCATCGTCGTTGGGATTCACCAAAAGAATTTGAATATTATAAATTTTATTTTTCATCCTCACCACGTTTTAGTCAATATCCATGGCGTTATCCATTTGTTGATTTAATTTTTTATCATGAAAATAAAACACATATATGGCAAGAAAATATGCAACATATTTCAAGTATATCAAAACAAAATATATTTCCATTAAAATTTCGTCCACTTGGATCATTATGGTTACCAGCACCTAAATCTCCACATGAGTATTTTATTAGTGTTAATTGGACAACATATGATTATGAATGTTATAATGGTCCTTGGTCACATAAATATGAAAGACTTAAAGATATTGATTATAGTAATGAATTAAAATCAACAATTGATTGTAAAGAATTACGTGAATATTATCCATTTGTTGAACGATCATTGACTAATAAAGAAGAACGATTAGTTATCAATGGTACAGTAAAACATATTATTAAAATGATTAATGACAAATATGAATAATCAGTATTTTTTTTTTTTCGTCCGTACTCATATTGGTTTGTATGTCAGATCAATTAATGTCTATTGTAAAATATGAACATAATAAATTTAAATCGGATTGGAATCATCAACATTGAGAAATGATCTTATTAATTATTAAATTTATATTTATATGAGTCAAACTATATTTGACACTTGTCTGGATTAATAAACGTATCTTTTTTTTTACTATGGAAAATACTATTATATGTTTAGTTGAGAATTAGATCAAACATTTTCATTGCATAGATTTAAAGTGTGTCATTTTAGTATATTCTTCAAATGTGATGAGTTTGCAAGACAGATTAATTTGATGTGTTCAGTATCGTATTAAAGTCGTTAATGACAAACTGATGATAAGATGTTGATTACTTCATTCAAACTGATTAAATAACTGATGAAACAACTTTTTGATTAAATCTTATGAAAAAATATGACGAACACAACAGTTCTATGGATAATATGTAAGGCATCATACACAAATCTAGAACTTATTTTTATATTTTCTTATTTCGATTTGGATATTTTCTTTTTTCTTTTTGGTTGAGTGTAACAGTCTCAGGTGATATTAATCATTTATTTTTCTACGAGTATTATTAATCAAATTCTTTCATTTTTCTTCTTGTCAACAATCTATATATGAGTTCAAATAGCAAAACAATAAATACTCTGGTCGTTTTAAATTAATTCTAAGAACTACAAAGGGAACATATCTGCTAATGATTACAAGAAAAGAACTGTTCAATAAAAAAATTTAATAAATAACCAAGCATGCGATCATACACATTATGCTTGATTCCCCTAAAGGCTTGTATAACTCGTTTAAAAACAAGGCTTTTGTCAATCATTTGTTTATTTGTCCTTTGTTCTTACCAACATTCATATTTTCTTGTGGTTTTATTTTGAATATCATAACTGATTTAGTAAATTCAATTCGAAGATCATGACTGAAAAGGCACAGTTGTAAGTGTCAATATTAAAATTTTGAAAATTAAATTATTTGAATCTTTTTATATATTATAGAGTAGAGATAGTAAAACTTTCATCTATTCCAACTGCTGATAAATTGTCAAGCAATCTAAAATATTATAATCTTGAAACATATTCTATTATTTGGTTAGATCGTTTAGTGAACGATGTAAAGGAATATGTTGATGCACAACAACGACTTCGTGCATCTATAAATTATATAAGAACATATAAAAATAGTGATGATTGTGAACAATTTATTCAATCTGTACCTGAACACGATCGAATTATTCTCATTGTCAATAATCAATTAGGTCAAGAATTAGTGCCACGTATTCATCAACTTCGACAAATATTTTCAATTTATATCTATAGCAATGATAATAAACGAGGTGGACAATGGATTAAGGATTTTAAAAAGGTAAAGAAAAAATTTATTTAATATCGAGCTTTGATTTATATGAAAGGATGGTTTTTTCGTAAAATAGAACTACAGTAGTTAGTGTAAATACTTGTGTATACATGATGTTTCTGTAATATTTACTGAAAATGAAAAAATTAAATCGAATGGTATATAGAGGAAGTTAAATTTTCATCAAATTTTAACGTTTTTGAGATGTTTTATATACACGTTAAGGGATATTATAACAATTGTGGGCAATATAAACGAATATTATATGTTAGTCTGTGTCCAAATATAATCTTTATAATTTTTTTTAAAGTCAACTCAGTAGAGTTTTATTTAATAATTCTCGCAATTGCTTTCTTGGTACTTGAAATCTTAGAAATTTTTTAGGTTCTCTAATTTTTTGTTTTTATGATGTTGTAAATTCTTCGATATTGCTTCTGAAGGTAAAGACGATCAACTGTGCAATTTTCTCATAAATTGTGTACCACCAAGCTCTATAAGTATACTAAATGATTGTCCTCTGAATTGAGACATGTCATAGTCAAATCAGCCTATCAATACTTAAAAAGCGCCAATTATTTGAGATCTAAATATGAAAAAAATCGATGAGTTTTTGAGATAAATATTTTTTGAATGAAAAAGTTTCTATCTATGAATTATAAGTTCGCCATGTCCTATCATTTAATATATATGAACATTTTGAAAATGGCAAAAGCAATTTTGTTCGCTTTCAGACTCCTGGAGCTGGCTACGGCGATAAATCATTACAAAGATTAATTTTTATTTTATGTTGTCCCTTGCGAATTTAGATTCTGAGTAGCTAAGTGTGATTAGAGTATGAAGTTCCATTAGATTCAATGTATGTTAGGTCTCTTGTGAGAATCAAATATTTTTGTATATTTTCGTAAACCCTGTCTCCCTCAAGTCCGAAAAAGAAAAATATTTTTGCTATTTTTAGAACATCCATATATGTCAAATAATAGGGTATGACGAACTTATAATTCATAGATAGAAATGTTTTCTCTCAAAAAGTATTTATCATAAAACTCGTCGACTTCTCTATACTTAGATCTCGAATAATTGATGCATTTTAGGCATTGATAGGTCGATTTGACTATACGACATCCTTCAGTTGAAAGGACAATCAATTGGTATACTCATAGAGCTTGATAGTACACAATTTATGAGAAATTTGCACAGTTGATCGTCTTTACTCTCAGAAACAATATCAAAGAATTTACAACAGTATAAAAATCAAACATTAGAGTAGCTAAAAATAAATGCAAAGGATTTGACTGCAAAGATTGACTAACTCATAATATTGGATTATATAACCTGTAATTGCTATAATATCCCTTAACTGATATATGGCTACTCAGAAAGTTAAAACTTGCTTAAAATTCAACTTTTTATATACCATTTGATGCATTGTGAGTTGCTCTATAAAACGACATACATGACTTATTACACTAAGATTAGTCATCTTATCCAATAGAGTTCTTTGTTGTTCCAAAGAAAACCCCAAAACTCTGCAAAGTCAAGTTAGTACTGAGAAATTGTTAGGATCCCTATATATTGTAGATGTTTTGACGAAGTGCTTACATTTTATATCGTATTTTGTTTTAGATCAAAGCAACGAGTACACAATTAGATGTACTAGTTGCTCAAATAAAATCCGATCGAGCTCGAAGAAGTCATAATAAAATAGATGAACCATTATCAATAAGTATTTTCGATGCTAATGTTAGTTATAAATTCAATAATCAATTCATACGTTCACATCTACTTATCGATTGTTTACTTCGAATGAAAGATGTTACAGCTGATATGGAAAAATTTATTGGTTTATGTGAAGAAGAATATAAAGATAATAAAGCTGAATTAGCTGTTATTCGTGAATTTCAACAAAATTATTCTACAGCACGTGCATTAAGATGGTATACACGACAATCTTTTCTATATCGAATGTTAAATAAAGCTTTACGAGTACAAAATATCGATGTACTCTTTCTATTACGTTTCTTTATTTTTGATATTCAACAACAACTTCTAAAAAATCAATGTTCACAACCTACTCGTCTTTATCGTGCTCAATTACTTAGCAATGATGAAGTACAATTATTGAAACGTGCTATTGGTGGTTTTCTTATGATAAATACATTTCTTTCGACTACGATTGATCGAGAAGTATCATTATCATATTTTGATACAATGGATAGTTCAGATGAATTCGAGATGCAGCGAGTATTATTCGAAATCGATGCTGATCCTCGTGTTAACAATATGAAACCATTTGCTAATATTATTTGGCTTAGTTATTGTTTCGGTCAGCAAGAAGTTTTGATGATGATAGGTTCAATTTTTCAAATAGCAGAAATTCAACATGATGAAAATCAACCATGTATTATTCGATTAGTTTTATGCAATGAAAATAATCAGGATTTGAAGAATGCTTTGAGATATCTTAATAAAGAATTTGATGGTAAAGATATGGATTTTTTCTCATTTGGTCAAGTTCTATGTGACATGGGAAGTTTTGATGATGCAAAAAAATTTTATCTTCGTGTACTTGATGATCTACCAACAAATGATCAAGATCTCGCTACTTGTTATCGTGCACTTGGTAATGTTGCTGCTGATAAAGGTGATTGTGACTTAAGTCTTGAATGGTACGAAAAATTACATGAATTATTAGCACGTACATTACAATCTGATGATGTTCGTCTTGCTGATAGTCATAATATTATTGGGAATATTTATTGGAAAAAAGATGATTTTAAACGTGCACTCGATTCATATAATAAAGCTTTGGCTATTTACAAACGAGTTTATGATGAAAATCATTTAGTTATAGCAGAATGTATGGATAAGATTGGTGCTGTCTATGAAAAGGAAAAAAAATATTTTCAAGCACTTAATTATTATGAAAAAGCATTAAATATTTGTCAAAAATCTCTTCCACCTGATCATCCTGATTTGGGAACAGCACATAGCAAAGTTGCTCATATTCGTTTATTACTCTGTCATTATTATTTAGCATTGGGACATTACAATATTTCACTCAAAATTAAATTAAATTGTCTTCCACCTGATCATTTAGATATAGCATCAGATTATCGTGGCATGGCTAGTACGTACAAATCTAGAGGTGAATTGAGTCAAGCATTAGCATATTATGAAAAAGCAGTTGAAATTTATCGTAATCATTTACCTTCTGGACATCCTGATATCGTCGAAATGGAACGAACTATTCGATTTCTTACTTCTCAAGCTAAATAACATATTGTTCTTGCTTAATACAAACTTTGGGATGCCATAATGGGGATGCTTTTTTTATTAGTATTATTATGTATTTATCATAATATTATTTTATTGATATTCAAGAATGAAAATATTATTTAAAGGTTGAAGCTTTAGAAAACAACGTTAATGTATAAAAATATAGATGAACATCTTTTGCTAAATAAAATTTTATGCGCTTGAATATTTTCATTGATCTTTCTGACCGTTTCAGTGTTGATGTGGGCTATGGATGCGTGAAATGTAAGTGAAACGAAGAACCAAACCCACCACCAAAAGCAAAAAGAAGATACCCGAGTTTTGAAACTTTTCGTCATCTAGGATCAGTTTTCTAGTACATTCTTGTGTAGTTTCTTATCAGTCAGTTCTCTACTATCATCATCTATCTTCTCCATTTCAAAATCTCTCGAAATCAAGAAAATGTTCCAGCCACCGCCGATCGATATGTCGGCTTATATCTCCACTTTTCATAGGAAGTTGCTCAATTATATTTATTCAAATAAGCCGTTACACATGGTTTCTTCATATCAGAATTAATATTTTGTAGCTCTTTATTTGAAAAAGTTAATCGTCAAAATTTATGATTCCATAGCTAATATCACATATACTGTCGTAAGGCGTCCATTTATTATCATGATGATAGTAAACTTGATTGCCAACAACGGCAAACAATTGAGACCCTGGTACAAAAACTTCATAATATTTGGCTTCGAGAAGACCGTCACGTTTTCGATTGAATTCTTCTTTCAAATATTCCCACGATCGTTCAACACCAAGAGCACAAATTGGCAGGTTGGTACGATAATTTATGTAAGTAAAACTGCATGTATGAATTCTATCGCACATGAATCCGTTCTTTCAACTCACACGAAGAAATATAAAAATAACACACGCTTGGTTCTTGGAATATGCCAACAAACGACGGAGAAAAGAATAAATATAGATGAATACACACAACTACTGCTAGTCGTGTTTTGCACTTACTCTCACTCTTATACGATCGATTCTTGTATATATTCTCTCTTTTCATAAGGTATAAAGGAAGTAAAAAGATTTTTTCAAAAAGTGACAAAGAAGTTCATTTTGTGAGAAGTTGTTTATCTCTGAAATATACAAGTTCCAAAAGACGAAGTTGTGTTTTGGTATTGCAAGTCCAATGTCAGACCATGGCCAGAAATAGCAACTAATGACTTGACTCCAGTGAATTGGACTAAATATCGGGACATTGAAATAGACATTATAGAGGAAGCATATCAGCAAGGCAAACCAAATGCATTATTGGACAGATATCGTATCGATTTGATCAATTTAATTCAAGTAAGGCTGGATAACAATCAAAAACAACGACCAATAAAACCAAACGAGAAATAGGACAACATAGACAACATTGTCTCCGTGAAAATCGATTTTACCACAAACCTGCTGTCATTTCAAGTGAACCACCGTTGCCGTCTTATAGTGGATTTGATTCATGATGTCCATTTTTGAGAGCTTGGTTTGAGACGTCAAAAGAGCATGGCTTCAACTGTATTCATGCATTGAAGCGCGCGCGCACGGTATCATTCAAGAGACGCATGTACATAATAGCAACAGTAATGCTGAAGCAGCTTATATAGCTGAAAAACTTCGACAATGCTCGAGACGATCACGACGAGAAGCATCCGAACTTTGTGTACATATATATACAAACGATAGCTTTCTCTATGATGTACTCAATACTGCATTATGTGAATGTGATCTTTCGCAGTTGGATACGCTTGGGCCAATAGCATTTCTTATTAGTAACTATGCGCATATATGCAATGAATTTATTGGAACAGTCTACCGAGGAGTAGAGTTTACATCTTCCGAAATAGAACCATATAAGCAAGCAATAGGAACGTGGAAAAGTTGGCCAGCATACACATCGACAAGTAAAAATCGGGTGTTGGCCGAAATGTACGACCACACTCTATTCATCATTGAAATTGCCGATATCAAGCTGACCGCACCCCGTTCTTTTGATATATCTGGCGCATCATATTATCCAGTAGAAGATGAGGTTCTGCTGCCTCCTGGTACATTTTTTCATATTTTGGACGTTGAACAAAGCAGGTGTGTCAAATTACGGATACAGCATCCCAAACAAGATCGGTCTAATTTTATTAGCCCGATAATCAACATTGACCCCGGATTATTTCTCACAAGTTTATTTTGCATTTTATCACAACTCAATTTTTTGACCCCTGGGGTCCCGCTCAGGATTCGAAA
>CAJNSZ010000070.1:461142-473050 GCA_905329745.1 Rotaria sp. Silwood2 | reverse complement strand
CCTATTAGACGGCCACCCTTAATAGAAGGCCACCCTGAAAAGTCCGATGTGAATTTCCATAATAGAAGGCCATGGCCTTTTATTCTGGGGGGGAGTTTAAGAATTTTTCTATCATATATAACGGTTATACAAATGCTTATTGAAAAGACATAGTGGATATTTTTTTAATAATGTTTCATCGAAACAAGATAGAGAGGTGCAATTTTCATCGTTTGAAAGAGGAAAAGAAGATACATCGAATCGTATATTATACGTTTTTTTTGACATTACTTTTTTAATGTTTTCAATCGACCTCTTTGACAACAAACCTACCCCGTGAGGTGTTTACAGCAAGTTTTCAATTGTTACGTGTATTGAAACCGTCAACGACAGATCTACACAACTACACAAGTTTCAGATGTTAAAAATTAATCATTCAGGAGTTATTATGGGTGATCCAAAAGTTCCTGCGTAAATTTCGATTCATTTTTCATCGGCTAAAACACGTGTGAACAAATTCGAAAGTATTTATATGGAATCTACGCGAAAAGCTCTTCTTAAGTGTGTGTTTAAAAAATACTGTCATGTCTCGTCTTTTAGTAAGAAGCAAGTCTTTATACAGCACTAAAATGTGGTCTGCAGAAGGTAACAAATACTGAAGAAGGTGCAGACCCCACAGTATTTTTCAGTTTCGATCGGCTCACTGCATAAGTTGGTATTTATCTTTTCTCTGTCAGATTACTGTCTCTATTCTCGACAAATCAAATGGTAACGTTGAGAAAAGTCATGCTTGAATTTCTAGGCATTTTCAGATTAATGTTCGTATTGTTTTTCTTGCCGTTTGATTTTATCATTTCTAATAATTGATCTAGACATATTCATAGAACGAGTATCTTAAGTCATTGGCAATCATTATTTCAACGAGTTTTAGTTAGAAATGGCGCTATTCAAATCTTGAAAACTTTTATCGGCTCATCATCGTTTTTAGATTCAGTTTTGATGTTATTTCTTACATTATTGTTTTTCAAACTGTCGATCACATCATCTAACGTCACTTGCTGTAGTTCACAAGTCTATTTGAGGATGTCGATGTGGTTGAAGAAAAAACTTACACCCACACATTCCACACCCACATTTGCACACCCCGCAACAACGCTGTTTAGAAGTCGACTGAATGTTTTTTCAAGTGGCATATCTCGAATGAAATTGCAATTTTTCTCTCGTTCTGAACAGTCTTCAGTGAAGCCTGTTGTTTTTTCTATTACTTTAATTGACATTGCTTTCAATAAGTTGGAAATTATCGTCAACACACTTTTCCAACTTATGACTAGTGTTTTTAAAAACAAAGCAATCCATGCTATTTTTTTTAGTGTATTTGTGAGGCAAACGACAATCAATAGTTGATTCTAGAAGTGAACTCGTCTACATTCAAAATAGAATAGTTTGGATACAGACATATTTCTGGACAAATAAGTGACGTATTCCTGAGTGACAAAACGATTGATCGTGATTGACTTCTGTTTGCAGCATTAATTGAAAAAATGAAGTACTGTTTCATTTGGTTAAACAACTTGTCAGCAATTGTTCAATTACTAGGTATCATTCCATCCACCATTTTATTGATTGATCTACTTCAGTCCTCTGGTAGTTGTCATGACACATATTTTACAAAAAATGTAAATGACACCAGCTGTTCATTATCAACAGTTGATTTTGGCATTGTGATTGCTCATTATGTATGTGAAATTGTATTTGCTATTATTCTGGCTTCAGCATACGTCTCTGTTGTTCATAATCCCTGGGTTGATCAAACAACTCGATGCAATAATTTTTCTTGTTTCTTATGTGTAATGATTGTAGCACCAATAACGCTTGTAGTTTCTCTTATTAGTATGTTGATAACTGCATTCGTACCAAAGTCGCTCAAATCCGACGGCGAATATTCCCATTATTTACTTTTCCATCGCACATGGATGGGAGTGATTAATAACGATTTGAATGATTACACTTGCCTTCGAACAGCATTGGATATTGTTCAACTCATTAATATTGCCGAGAATGTACTTGAATTTATTATTGCAATTTCATTATTTATAGCTCATTATTTGAATATACCACTTTTTATTTTCTCTGTATGTGCAGCTGTACCAACTTTAATCCGTTCAATTCGACTTATTGTCACGGTACTTCACAAGTTGGGCGCTCATTGCATAGACTCTTGTGGATTTTGCTGTGGAGACATAGAAGATCGCGAGCAAGGAACATCAGCTCAACCGGCCCCGACATCAAATCACATGGCATCCACACAACATGGAATGAAGTCCACAAGTCTGATAGATTTTCAATAATATTTGTCATTACTCTTGTAATGTCTGAAACTACGTTAAACACTTTACTAAAAGTATATGTAAAGAGTTTGTTATCATATAAACTTAAATCTTTGAATTTACCTAACCACTTCATGAATATCCAATATTTTCAACGATGAAAATCGATCAAAAATTGAGTTTAGCTCATAGTAGTAGAGCGAATGGATGTGTGGTGTGAGGGTAAAGCACAGAGGACAGCTAGACGACAAATACAACTTTCGAGATTTTGATTCAAGTGATATGATGTTGTAGAAGTGCGATGATTCTGCGTTTTATCGTACGCTTGTTTTTGTTCGAAAGTGAACATTTGTCATGAAGCCATTGAAAATAACAAATAAGGTACTCATAACAGTGCGGAACGATTTTTAACTTTTAAATTTAGGATTCAACATTAATCGTTAGTTGTTGTACAATAAATGTGCACTTGATACTTGCTGGCCAGTGAAATCCTCAAGAATATTTTCATATTCTTGATGTCTTTATATGAGAAGTAGTCTGCAGGAAACACTTTCAGGCTGTATGTCGATTGCTGGGTGTAGATGGATGGGATCACTGATCAACTGATTACACGAGAATGAACGAACGTAACTGAGAATGATATTTGACCTTTACTTCATCGATAATTAGTAATTTCGTAAGTTCGCCCTTTCTTAAAGTTACTACTAGTAGCTAGAAGAACCTTTGCCGGTTACTTTATTCAGACGCTTAAAAATAGAGATAGCAGAAATTAAACTTTCAATTTTTCATTTCTTTCATCCAAAATAAAAGCCGTTTCATAGAAAGTTTCACATTAAAAAGTTAGCAAATTATATCGACAAGAAAATATTGTAAAGGCCACATTGTCGAAAAGGACACCTTTCAGTACGAATTATGGATCTCTATTAATTGCTAGCCGAATATCCAACAATCTCACATTATTCATTAGGAAATGTTAATCTCTACAAATTTAACTACCTTGTGGCATTAAGTTTAATTTCTCAACGGATTCGAAGCTCAATATACTGAAATTGACGATGGAACGAGTTACAGCATTTGTAACGAAAATGTCCCAGAAAAGAGTCTTGCTAGATTTACACTGATAGCTTGATGTATTCCAAGATTAATTGTACCTTTGAATGAAGATATCAGCTCAACAACGTTTGGTAATATGTGAAAAGTTTTCAATTCAATTTAATGAAACTTCAATTCTTTGAAGATTTCTCGTTCTCTATATGAACTATTGACTGCCTGATTAGGGCGATTATTAAAATCTGACATCAAATTCTCACTGAAAAGTATAGTGTGGCTTGGTGAGATCGGGTGGGTAACAGATGCGTGGTCGATGGCGTCATCACTATCTAAGATAGCTGCTGAAGATTCCTTCCGCTGCCGTGGCACAAAAATCGATAGTTGACTTTAAAAAACTTCCGACATCCAAAATCAGCTTTCAAAGATGTTCATTGTCAACAAATTCTTTACCATCGTTTTTTCTCTTTTTCATTTCAAAATATCTCGAAGTTAAGAAGATTTTTATAAAGTCATAAAAGAATTTCAGCCACCAATCAAGATATCAGCTTGCATCTTTAGACGTCAGTGTCAACGAAAAAAATCTAATCTCATCAAACTATAGACGAGAAAAGAAATGATTTGGTTTTTTCTAACTTGTCAAAGGTTAAAATTGTCTATTTAAATCTATGAGAATGTGTCAAAGCAAATATTTTTTTGATTGATAAATATTTGTTCAAATAATGACCTAACGATATTGTTATTGTATATATAAAATGACATTTGAAACATTCTATAAAACAGATTCATTAGAGCAAGTATTGGAAATAAAAGTATCAAATTACTAAGAACAGCATAAGAAACGATAATTTTCATATTAGATAAGATAACAAAATATCTTTGAGCTATTCTTTCGACCTTCGTCAATTATCCAATCCCGTAATTTTATTTCGATAATGGAATTTTGTACACGAATTCTTATCAGTAGCCTTCAAATTTAATGGTATGATAGTCTATATTAAAAGAATTCACATATCGATTTAGAAATTGATGATTGTAACTGTGTGATGAGATTTTGAACAATATATTAGCACAAGATAATCTTCTTCCACAATACTTATAAGTGATGCCATCATGAATAATATTCTGGTAATTCTCTGCCGTAGTCTCTGTCTCAGCTTAGATAAGTAGATAAAATACAGAATAAAAACGATGATTGTGTATCAGTTTTGATATAGTCTAGCAACAGTAGAAAACACCTTCAATTCTTCAAGTAAAATCAATACTAACACCGATTCCCTAAAATAATATAAAATTGGTACGTATTGTGAACTGAAAGTACATAGCAAGTCAGGTGATGATCTGGATATTCATCTCATAATACAGAAACAAATCGGCGTTATTCACATTCCTGATTATTCACCGGAAGATTGAATCTTTATTGCAATTCGAGCCAATGAACATTGCAAAATTCCAACTTTACGTTCAATTGAAATCGCTAGTAGATACGCAGGAAAACATCCTCATCAGATAACATTCTTCGCGATCATTCACTGAATGTTATTCGTGTCTGTGTGTTTCTCGTCGCTCTTCGTCTTCATGTCCGTCATTACCCAAATGAATACGAGCGTCCTAGTGAATCTCAAACTCAAGTGGATTCTCGACTAGATTCACTCATTATAATGATAGAGAACGGAGTAACAGAAAAAGGTGAGCTATAAGCGAGAGGACGACAGGTTCTAATAAATGGAAATTGTCTTTCTCGATTATTCGAAAAAGTTCGAAGATATCTCCGACATGGCGGAGAATTGTTCGAGTATACGTCAACAGCTGGAGATCATGATGATAGCGTAACAAATTCTCGTATTTATGTCATACGTGAAGAATATGATCGTGCATCTGGCTGGCATTTGACATATTCAGTAAGACGCGACTTTACATGTGAAGAATTATTGTGACAATTATCACACGAAATCACAAACTAATTATAGAATGGTCATAAGTTTTGAGAAACATCTATTTTTTGTTGTTTTTAATAAAGTTTTCGACGAAATATCTATTGAATTAGGAGGTGAAGTACAACAGAGTTTTTTTTTTATCGTTGTCAAATATTTTTCTATATTAAACCGTATAAAATTATAGTCACTTGCAAAAATCGATGATTGTTGCTTCAATTCACCTTTTCAAAGACTTTAAGACGGAATTTTTAGCTGTTCTCTCACCGTAGTGAATTCGCTTGAAATAGTAAGTAGTAAGCCTTTCAAATGTTACATAATCTAAAGCCAGAAAGGTCAATCTAGGATTGCACTAGCGATACACTATGTATATTCCTTACAAATCATTTTTTAGAAAAATCATAGTTAGATAGTACTTTCATAATCACTGTGATTTGGAGCTATATCTCTATAAAAAGCGAGATTTTGACATAAAAGACGACTTTCCATCTAAAAAAAATTGTTTTTCCTGAGAAAAGTTGGTTTTTCTTGCGACAGTTGTTCAGTGACGGGTCCCCTGTGATATTCTATCACAATAAGAGATAAACTCAAATCTTTTTGTTTTGCTTAAAAGTTCAATTTTTCATAAAATTTCTCAGCTCTCATAAGGTTTTTTTCACTTACAATGGAGGTGCGTGTATTGATAATCAAAAGGATAGGACATAGTCGGGTCAAATGAAAGCTCTCACCGAGAAACTAAACTAGAGGGAGATATTTAACTTTTAAATCTGGGTATAAAAATGAATCAGTAAAGGTTTTCTCCACTATTATAAGGACCAAACGTAGTGTTGTTCAGGGCAATTATGGGATTTGTAGGGTCCCTCTTTCATATGGCTCGAACAACACTGTGTTTTGTCCTTATAATAGCGAAGTAAATTTTTTTGTAGTGATGGATAGAAAAAACTGTTTTCATGAGGTACAGAAAAAATTCACTCTACTATTATAAGGACAAAACATGATGTTGTTCGGGCCATATGAAAGAGGGACCCTATAAATCCCATAATCGCCCCGAACAACACTACGTTTGGTCCTTATAATAGTGGAGAGAACCTTTACTGATTCATTTTTATACCTAGATTTAAAAGTTAAATATCTCTCTCTAGGCAAGCCATGGGCAGCTAATATTTTAACCCCGTTTAGTTTCTCGGTGAGAGCTTTCATTTGACCCGAATATGTCCTATCCTGTTGATTATCAATACACACACCTCCATTGTTAGTAGATGTCTCAAAACCGTTGGTGGAAGAAAATCAATAAAAAAAACTTACGAGAGTCAATGGACACCAGTGTCTTCTGTTAAATGAAGAAAAAAAAAAAAACTTTTTCAATCGAGTGGGCTAAATACCATTGGAGATACAATAAACACCAAAGAACGGTATTATAAATACACTGAAACCGACATAGCTCTCCCTGAGAGTAAAATAGAAAGCTGCAATTTCGTTCTATTTGTAACTGAGCATCTCCAGTGTTCGCACAAAGTTTCAGTGCAGTACAATTGAATAATACTCATGATTTTCTCATAGTTTTACTTTGCGGTTATCTTTCGAGAAAATTACTTTGTCAAAAAAATAGAATATATATGTAACTTAGAAATTTCTAGAAAAAAGTTATTATATTAGTTATGTGACATATTATTATGAAATCATCGGTTCTAAAGATAGTTTTTTAGGAATCAAAATTGGAGCTATTTTTTTCCTATTTTCTAACCAGCACCTACGACTCGGTTCTGAGTATTTCTTCGGACCGCTAGCATCTATCCTGAAGTCTTTTGAAGCTTGTCGCTTCCTGCTCAGCTATAAATGACTCATATTCACGTCAATATAATTCCTAGATTAACTAAAATTCGAATGTAGATCTTCCTATCAGCCACATTCGCCATCGTTTTTTGGCAAACATGTATATTTATCATATTCAATGGCTACGAAATGTAAATGTTAAAATTTTTTGTTCGTTTGATTTTTTTTTCTTATCTAGATAGCAAAAAATAGGTATCATTCAATCAAATTAGATGTTATTTTAGATAACAATCATTGCATCAGAAAGAAGCAACTCATTATCACATGTTTTCGGACGCATTTAGAATATTTCTTACACAAAATATTTCAGAATTATATATAAAATTGCTCAACATTTATACTTTCACCATTGACTTGTAATATAATTTGTCAAACAGGGCCTCTTGCGTTCTTTCTCTAATTCACTCTCTTCGACCCTTCTGTTTTTTTCTTTCTCCTTATTGACGACATGAATCAACCTCATTCGGTTATGATTGTAGGTTAGTCGTGCAATGCTTGACGTTAACTAATACTCATGTCATTTCACAATCGAGTTGAAAATTGTTATTTTTTTTTGTTTCATATAACCCTTCTATAGCGCACCATTTTTTTAAACGGATATTAGCATACATAAAAGGACTTTTTATTCTTGCAGATTTGGCGTTTCTAATAACAAAAGAAAAACCACTATGGCTGATTCAAAAACTACCGGTGGTAAGATATATCCTTGATTATTATTATTCTTTTTTATTATATGATTTCTGTATTTAGTATACCGAATTCCTCCTTTCTTTTATTTACACGTACTTGATCAAAATACAAATGTAACTCGACTTGAAGTAGGTCCAAAAACTTTTGTTAAACAAGATCATGAAAAAGTTATACTTGGACCTGAACGCATGTTAATCATTCCGTATGTTTTGAATTAGTTTTTGTAATTTTGTAGTATTGTTTTTTCACTATATATATAATCTATATAGTCCACGTCATTATGCTGTTATTGAAAATCCAGCAGTTCGAGATAAAGCTAACAAAGTTGTTATAGATAGAAATGGTCAAGTTAAATTACTTCATTCAGATGTTGATATTCGTTTTGCACAAGAACCATTTCCTCTTTATCCAGGAGAAACTCTTAAACAAGCTGTAACACCATTAAAAGTTATTGAACCTAATTGTGCTTTACGTCTTCGTGCTGTTCTTGATTTTGTGAATGAACAAGGTGAACAAGTTCGAGCTGGTGATGAATTTCTTTTTCAAGGACCTGGTATGATATCAATTAGATTTTAATAAAAAAACAGTACGAAATGTTAACTTTTATGTGTGCGTTTCTTTTTAATAGGAACATATTTTCCACGTAAAGAAGTAAGTGTTGAAGAACAAGTTAAAGCCGTTATTCTTAAACCAAATGAAGCTGTTCGTTTACGTGCTAAAAAAGAAATGGTAGATCGAGATGATATTTCACGAGAAACAGGTGAAGAATGGCTTAATCGAACCGTTGGCTCGTATTTGCCATTAGCCTATGAAGAAGTTGTCTCAACTGTCAAGGCTTACGTGCTTACTGATAAAGTATGATATTTGTCAATAAGATATCATTATAGTCTTATACTCATATTTTCAGAAAGCTCTTCATGTTCGTGCATTACGTACATTTACTGATGCATTCAAACGTAAACGTCTTCACGGAGAAGAATGGTTAGTATATGTAAAGGATGCTGAAACATATATTCCTGATGTATATGAAGAAGTAGGTTAACTTTGTTTTTGTTTTCCGAATAGAACGAGCAAAAAAACTTAAAAATATGATATTTAAACATAGGTTGTTGGTGTTGTATCAGTAACAGTATTAAATTCTCGTCAATATTGTGTTATTCTTGATCCAGTTGATACTGATGGTAAACCTCAACTAGGAAAGAAAAAACTTATTAAAGTATGAATAAATTTGATTTTATTAAATAAAAAAAAAAAATTTATTTTCAAGGGTGAAAAAACATTTTTTCTTCAACCTGGTGAAAAATTAGCTAACGGCATTCAAGATGTATATGTTCTTGAAGAAGATGAAGGTCTTATTCTTCGTTGTACAGAATCATTTAAAGAAGATGGAGTAAGCATTTATTATTTTGATTTTCGAAAAAAAAAATGAATTATTCTATTCTATTTAAATAGAAAGTCCTACGTAATCCCGGTGATCGTTGGATGGTTCGAGGTCCAAAAGATTATATACCAGCCGTTGAATCTGAAGTTGTTCTACGTCGTAAAGCTATACCATTAGATGTCAATGAAGGAATCTATGTTCGTGATGTTAAAACTGGTAAAATTCGTTCAGTTATTGGTAGTACATATTTATTAACTGAAAATGAAGAACTTTGGGAAAAAGAATTACCAGGACAAGTTGAACAATTACTTGTATTAGATGCACGACATTTTGAAGATAAATCAGGTACACAAAATGTTATTCCACCAAGAGATAAATCAAAAGTTGTTGCTTATCGTGTACCACATAATGCTGCTGTACAAATATATGATTTTAAATCTAAAAAAGCACGTATTGTTTTTGGTCCTGAACTTGTTATTCTTGGACCTGATGAACAATTTACAGTTTTAAATTTATCTGGTGAAAAACCTAAAGTACCAAATAAAATTCGAGCAATATGTCTTTTATTGGGACCAGAATTTTCAAGTGATATTGTTACAATTGAATCAAGTGATCATGCTCGTCTTTCACTTAGACTTTCATATAATTGGCATTTTGAAGTAAGAAAATTTGTTGTTTAGTTTTAACATTTTGTTCTTTTTTTTCTTAAAGATTAATGATCATAATGATAATAAAGAAGTTGCAAAACTTTTTTCTGTTCCTGATTTTATTGGAGATTTTTGTAAAGCTGTTGCTGCTAAAATTCGTGGTGCTGTTGCTGGTATTCCATTTGATGATTTTCATAAGAATTCAGCGAAAATTATTCGTGCATCTGTATTTGGTCTTGATGAAAATAAACGTATTATTAAACGTCTTTTATTTCCACAAAATAATTTGGTTTTAACATCAATTGATATTCAAAGTGTTGAACCAGTTGATCAACGTACACGTGATGCACTTCAAAAGAGTGTTCAATTAGCTATTGAAGTAAGAATAATAAATCAATTGATTTTTTTTTTATTCTAATTAATATAAATCAAATTCTTTAGATTACAACTAATTCTCAAGAAGCTCAAGCAAAGTAAAAATAATTTATTAGAAAAAAAAATCAAATAAATATGTTCTTTATTTTTTGCAGACATATAGCTTCACGAACAGAACAAGAAGCAAAAGGTCTTTTAGAAAGACAAAAGATTGCTGATGAAGCTGAAGGTAAAACTTATTTTTCTTGTTGAAAAGTTTTTGTTTTTAAATATCGGTTTTGTTTTTGTTTAGCCGAAAAGGAACGTCGAAATTTATTACAACTTCAAGCTCAATCATCAGCTGTTGAATCAACTGGTCAATCACGTGCTGAAGCTCAATCACGAGCTGAAGCGGCTAAAATTGAGGGTGAATCTGCTGTTGAACAAGGTAAATAAACATTATTTATTATTATATGTTTATATAATGTATTTTATTTTTGATTTTAGCTACACTTCGTTCTAAAGCAGCGAAAATCGAAGGTGATATTGAACTTTATCGTTTAACACAAGCACGTGAATTAGAATTAAATTATTCGAAAATGCAAACTGATTTAGAAATTGATAAAGCTAAACGATTAGCTGAAATTGAAATAAAGGAATTTAAAGAACATGTTAGTGCTATTGGACCAAAAACAATTCAAGCTATTGCTACTAGTGGACCCGATAATCAAGTAAATTTTATCCTTTTTTTATTTCTTATTATTATTTTATTAAAAATTTCATTATCTTTTAGGTTAAACTTCTTCAAGCTCTTGGTATTAAATCAACATTAATTACTGATGGACGTAGCCCAATTAATCTTTTTAATACAGCTGTTGATTTAGTTGGAACGACACAACAACATTGAGCACTCATTGTTAAAACAAATTGAACTAATTTTGACTTGAGTGCAGTCAGATTTTTTGGGGAAAAAAAACTCAAAAAATTTTATTATAACATTTATTTCGTTTTATATATTTGTGTAACGTATAGACATTTTTTTTTTATCATAATTAACGACAAATAAAATATCATAAGAATTAGTATTCTTTGAAAAATAAGAAAATCAGAATGACTAATTTTTGTTTGAAGTACTTTAAAGCATTATTAGTTTCAAGGTAAAAGAAAAATCGTAATCATTATTTGCAATCAAAAAGAAAGAAAAGCAAGAAATGCATAGTCATTTGCATACATACTTATCACCAGGTAAAATAAAAATATAAAAATAGCTAAGAAGCAAAAAAGAAAAAACAACAAACAAAAGAATGACCTTGAATTCATGAAAGAAAAAGTGAAATACTTACTAAATTAAAAGCATATCGAATAAAGATTTTGTTGACTTTATACAGATTGCAATTCATTGATCTACATAAAAAATAAACTTATTAGTACGGTCAAGATGACATTAATAGAGAAACTAAAATATCATTCAATGCATTAGTTATTACATACTATCGATTTTTATTTGTTGTACGTTACAGACAAATAATGGAAAGTGAATGAAAAATAGACATTTCAATGTGTGCTCATTTTATAGACCGTGAATAGTGGTGTACGACGGTACCACACCCCAGTGGCGTACGCAGAAATTTTTCAAGGGGGGGGCCCAACTTCGTAAGGCGGGGGGCCCGCCATGACACAAAAAATTTGTTATCACGCGAAAATATTTTTTCCTGT
>CAJNSZ010000070.1:396685-461069 GCA_905329745.1 Rotaria sp. Silwood2 | reverse complement strand
ATTGCAATCCATTGACCTACATAAAAAAGAAACTTATTAGTACTGTCAAGATGACATTAATAGAGAAACTAAAATATCATTCAATGCATTAGTTATTACATACTATCGATTTTTATTTGTCGTACGTTACAGATAAATAATGGAAAGAGAATGAAAGATAGACATTTCAATGTGTGCTCATTTTATAGACCATGAATAGTGGTGTACGACGGCACCACACCCCCACCTGGTGATCAGGAACTGCGAGAAAAAAAAGTTGTCCAAATCGATACTAAAGAGTACAGTTAAATATTCTATAGTTTCATGCAAATAATCTTATAACTCATATTAATCAAAACACAGTATTGTGATACGAATGCATTCATAAGGATAGTTTTCTCTATCCATGTGAACAAATGATTAGAAGAAAAGATTAAAAATCGATCTTAATTGATTGAAGTTTTTGAATCGATTAAATCAAATGAAATCTGTTTTTTTAAGACTGAAAAATCTGATTGAAAACCAGATTATAATAATGCCATTATAATCAATTTTTAGTCTTTTCTTACAACCTTTTTTTACATGAATAGACCGCGGAACAAAAGAAAAGCTTTCTCTCTCATATCTCTAATCGTGCAGTTATGAAAAAAAGGATCAAATAATTTAATTCATTTATAATTTACACAAAATCCTATAGCTAAACTATGACTATCAGAGTCTATGAAGATATTACAACATAGATCGGTAGTATTCATCATATATCTCATAATGTATTTGAAATCATATTTCACAAAAAGAAAAGAATGACTACTATACTGATATTCCGTGGACACTAACGGAGACTTCATGCTTGAAATCCTATGAATAGACACGAGCAAGACAATATAAAGTTCGATGCAACTTATACATGATCATAAAAGGTATCGTCCCCAATGAAAAAGTCTTTACTGTTGTTTCGGAACTATCTTGCTTATATCTAACTATGAAATCTCTTGAAGTCTTTTTGAATGTTGCTTGAACTCTATTGTTTCTCCATTGATTTATGTTCATCTACTACAAAATAATTTTTGTCAAGTCGAATATTTATTCTATAATTTCTCTTTAACTATGCAGACATGTTCATTAAACTTAAGTAAAGAATAGAAAATTGTTCGTTAAATTTATTATTCTTACATAAGCATTTAAAAAGAAATCAAACTAAGGTATAGAAAAAATAAACGTAAACACACGCGGACAAATGACGAATAAATTTTCGAATGTTTTTTATCTATTGATTTTCTTCAACATGATAATTGCTTGAAGCTGTAGTTGATGATCGTATTTTTTTATTTGTATTTCCAGTTAAACCACCTAAAAGACCTTGTCCAAATCCCATAAGATTGATTGGTGTATTACCATCAGTAATCAACATCGATTGAAGACCAAGTGCTTGTAAAAGTTTAACTTGTGTATCTGGACCAGACGTAGCAATAGCTTGTATTGTTGATGCACCAATTGATTCAACTTGTAATTTAAATTTTTCTGTTTCAATTCTTGACATTTCACCTTTTTTACTAATTTCTAATTCATTTTGTTCACCTAAAAATTTGATTTCAGCTTCACGTGCTAATTTTAAACGTGATAATTCAGCCTCGGCTTCAATTCGTGTTGCTTCAGATTTAAGACGAGCTATTCAAAAGAAACAAAGAAAAAAGTTCATTATTTAAATATTTTAAAATGTATATTTATATAATATTTCTTTTTTACCTTGTTCAACAGCAGCTTCTCCTTCAATTCGAGCTGATTCAGCACGACTTTGTGCTTCAGCTTTAGCTTGACCTGTTGATTCAACAGCAGCTGATAAAGCTTGTAATTCAAGAAGTTGTTTTCGAACATCTTCAGCTTCAGCTTCATCTTTAATACGTTGACGTTCTAATAAACCTTTAGCTTCTTGTTCACGACGTGAAGCTTCATGTTTAGCTGCAGCTTCTTGTGAATTAGTTGTTATCTAAAAAATTGATTTATATTAATTAGAATAAAAAAAAAAATCAATTGATTCATTATTCTTACTTCAATAGCTAATTGAACACTCTTTTGAAGTGCATCACGTGTACGTTGATCAACTGGTTCAACACTTTGAATATCAATTGATGTTATAACGAGATTATTTTGTGGAAAAACAAATTGATCTCGTATACGTTGATTAGCATCAAGACCAAATACAGATGCACGAATAATTTGTGCTGAATTCTTATGAAAATCATCAAATTGAGTACCAGCAACAGCACCACGAACACGTGATGCAATAGCTTTAGCTGCATCACCAACAAAATCAGGAACTGAAAAAAGTTTTGCTGCTTCTTTTTCATCTTTGATATCACTGACTTCGAAATGCCAATCTAAATAAATAGAAATACAAAAAAATATTAAGAAATAAATTATTATTTTATTTATTTATTTACTATATGAAAGTTGAAGTGAAAGACGAGCATGATCAGCTGTTTCAATAACGATAACATCAGTAAAGAAATCAGGACCAAGAAGTAAACAAAGTGTTTGAATTTGATTTGGTTTTTTTGGTACAGTACCACTTAATGAAAGTAATGTAAAATGTTCATCAGGACCAAGCATAACAAGTTCAGGACCAAAAATAATACGTGCTTTCTTAGATTTATAATCATATATTTGTACAGCAGCATTATGTGGTACACGATAAGTAACTAATTTTGATTTATCACGTTTAGTTGTACTTGATTTTGAACTTGTTGCTTGTGTAGTTGTTTGTTGTTGTTGAGATTTATCCGATTGTTGATTACGTGTTGGAACATTTCGTTCAGCTAATGGATCACGTGTAAGTAAATCTTCGATTTGTTTAGGTAATTCTTTTTGCCAAAGTTCTTCATCATGTGTTAACATATAAGTTTCACCAATAACAGCTCGTACACGACCTGTTTTTATATCACGAACATAAATACCTTCATTTTCATCTAAAGGAATTGCTTTTCGACGTGTAACAACTTCAACCTGTGTTGGAGGAATATATTCACTAAAACAAAAACAAAAAAAATAAATAAAGATTTTTTTAATTTTTGAAGGAAAAAAGAAACGACTTAATGACTTACGCTGGACCACGAATCATCCATCGATCGCCAGGATTTCGATTTGTATCAGTTTGTTCATCAGTAAATGCTTCAATACATTTAAGAATAACACCTTCATCTTCACCTAATATATAAACATCTTGAATACCATTTTCAAGTTTTTCACCTGGTTGAAGAAAGAATGATTTTTCACCAATAATAAGTTTCTAAACAGAAAAAATTCCAATAAAAAAAAAAGTTATTAACCACAGAAAGATTGTTTTCTTCATTATCTTCTTTCTTCAAAACTGCAAAAAGGCAAGTGACTTCAGAAGTGTAAACCGATGGGCTGAGACATCATCATGCAACAAAAATAGATATTCCGTTTCTGAAGATGTTACCTTCTGGTTTATTTTCAATAAGTTCTCTACCATCGTTTCTACTCTTTTCATTTTTTTGAAATTAAGAACATTTTATCTGCTACCGACAAATGATTCAGTTTACACTTCTATCTGTAATGACTCATTGCTAAGATGTTCATCACATCTGTGTCGAGTCCAAATTTCTATCTCTGTACTTCAACACTTATTTTTATTTATAAGTTCAAAAAACAAAAGAAACTATCATAACAAACCTTTTTTCCTAATTGTGGTTTGCCATCATCAGCAACTGGATCAAGAATAACACAATATTGACGTGAATTAAGTGTTATTACATCAACAACAGCAACTAATTGTTCATAAACATTAAGTGTATGTGTTTCAGTATCATTAAGAGTTACAAGCCATTCTTCACCATTCATACGTTGTTTACCAAAATCATCTGTAAAAGTTTTGAGAGCACGAAGATGAAGTGCTTTTTTATCTGTTAAAACATGTGCATTTTCAACTGAAATCACACTTTCCTAGAATATTTAAAAATTTAATTAATAAAAATAAAATTTTTCGAAAACAAAAAAAATAATTTCATTTACATATGCAAGTGGTAAATAAGCACCAGTTTTTTTAACTAACCATTCTTCACCAGTAACACGTCGTTGACCTGATCGATCAACAATTTCTTTTTTTGCACAAAGTCGAATAGCTTGATTAGAACCAATTACAGTTGCACGAATTTGTTCTTCTACACTAACTTCTTTTCGTGGAATGTATGTTGCTGGTCCTTCAAATAACCATTCATCACCAGCACGACGTTGTTCTTTGGTTGTTTCATCTTCAAAGTCAAGTACAGCTTTTAAACGTAATGCTGAATTAGCTGGTACAACTTTAAGAGGAGTAACTGGCTGAAAAAAGTTTAAAAAAAATGAGATTTTATCAATTTTTGTTTTTTTCGTACTTGACGAAGAACTTCTCCAGGATAAAGTGGAAATGGTGCTTGATCAGGTTGTGCAAGACGAATATCCAAATCAGCGTGCACAAGTTTAGCTTGACCATTTGCATCATATTGTACTTCTCCTGCTTCATCACGTACTACAGGTGATTCAACAACACAATAATGACGTGGTCTATAAATAATTAAGAATAGTTATTTATTTTTGTTTTTGAAATAATTTACGTACGGTACTGTAATCATTTTTTCCGGTCCAATAATAACTGTTTCATTGTCTTGTTTAATAAATGTTTTTGGACCAACTTCAAGTCGTGTGATATTTGTATTTTGATCCAAAACATGTATATAATGATAAGGTGGTATACGATATAATGGACCTGAACCACCTTTATTGGAAGATGTAGTTGATGGATTCATATCGTTTGTTAATAATAATCTAGATGAAAATGTAAAAATGAATGCCTACTTATAAAAAAGTGAAAAAATACTAAGACGTGCACGAGATATTACACTAGAGACAGTGAAATATTTTTTTACAAAGCATTGTGCAAGTTTGCCCCTTCGAAAAAAACAAGAGAGAAAAAAAATCTATATTTCTCTCTCCGTTTATTATCGTTCTTGTTATTGCACAACTGTTCGTTTTTCTTTTATGTCGTTTCACGTTAGTAATCACGACGACAGAACATAGACGTGTCAATACGTATGAATCATCCTTAGAAAAAAAACGTCACTGAAAATGCAAAGTATTGATAAATGATTTGGATGTTTAAAAATAGCATAATTTCGATGACATGTATGCAAAGTATTAATCAATGTACACGTCTGTTGATAGAACAACATTGACCTAGTTTACGTAAAAGTGTTACTCATTAAAACTTCGTCTTTAAATTTCAAAAATATTTGTGAATATTTATTTGTGATTGATCACTAGTCAAACAAATAAATAAACATCAAGTATTAGTTATCACCTAGATAATTTTGATTTTTAATTTCATTCTAATATGAAAACAATATCAAATAATGATCTCACGTATGAGACCGGTACTAAAACTGTGATAAAATTTGACTTCGTACATTTTAAATCATCACAATATAATATGTGTTCTATTGATTGTAAGATTACAAAAGATTGACAATGCATTGTATTCGTTCTTAAAACATCATATCAACTTTATTTAAAAATTAAAGCTTTTTATCAAGATAGTAAACGTTCGAAAAATTATTTTCTTTATCATACAATATTTCGAATTTTTCATTTAGTCTAACACTCACGACACGTATCTATAGATGTAAATGTCAATACCTTTTCTACTAGTTAAAATCTTAGTAAATTCTTAGGCATTATTCTTAGTCTTATCAATCTTGAAAGTTGATGCCGTATTTTTCAGCTTATCTGATCCAAGATTTTTGCACTCGGATCTGAACAGTAGCCAGATTTATCAGCTGTAGCGTTTACGACTTATAGTTTCAGCTATAAAAATTTTTCAGAAAGTACTTTCTATCTCAATTCGAATTAACCAGGAAGAAAACAGTTTCAACTTATATATTTTACTAATAAAAATTTATCTCATCACTGATGCCGATTCGGGCTCTGTGATTAAGGTGCATCGAAAATGATTTAATTCTGCTAGTTTTAACAGACTTCAAAAATATTCTACCGTTTTGATAACAATACACTATGATACAACACTTTCAACAAAGACCACCGGTGTAGCGTACATTATACTGATGATAGTTTCTCAGTAGCTATTACATAGATACATCTTATTTCAATGAAATATTTTATTCTGAGTTTCCAGATCATTCTGAAAATGCAAGAGACTTTCTATCAATTATTTGTATTCAACTAGTTAACCATTGTACACATTTTCAGACAATCTGGATAATAACCTTGTAATAATCATGTCATAATTGACTGTTTATTTTAGGGCATAACTCGTTCGATGCATTATAATACTGTAAAGAAAACTAAAGAAAATTCTCTCTTTTTAATTATATATTGCGAGTCTAAACAGTACATTACAATTCTACAATATTTCATCATTCTTCAGTTGATATTATGATATTACGAGCACGGCAAAAATTGTAGTAGATCGATGAAAACAAATTTTAGAAACAACTTCATCGAGTTTTTATGTTATCCAATGTCCGAACTAGCCACTATGGTTGTTTATATAGGATAGCATCCATTTATCAATAGTGTTTCTATATCCCTCATCGCTCTTAGAATTCATGAAATTCTCTACAGAATAAAGTTATCATACAGAATCGCTTAGATTTTCCTTTTTTTAAATCCAATAACTAAAAATCACACGGTTTCACACTCGGAGAATCAAATAGTGTAGCTCCATTGCGAGACCAATCAGTTCAAAACAATTGAACACACATGTTGATGAATATCTATCTGCGAAGAATTACTGTTGTAATATTGGTAACTGACATTTTGACCCGATTTCACATAATAAATTAAAACAGGATCTGTGTAGTTGAAGAAGATCCAAATGACGACATAATTTAGTAAATAGAGATGAGCTAGAGTTTTGGGAGCCAAAATTTCCCGTTTTCCGAATTCCATTTGTCACGTTGATTGAAAAGCGGCTGACTGCACCAAGTACAGTAGCCAACTTATTACCTTTCATCTGCTTAGTTCCCATGACAAATCANGCCATGGCAACCAAATTTTTTATCACGCGAAAATATTTTTTCCTGCTCCCCCCTTCAGGACTTTTTCGTTTCAAGGGGGGGGCCGGGCCCCCCCGCCCCCCCTGCGTACGCCACTGTTTGCAATGTTTCATATCTGAAGAACACGACATTCTTTTAGCCTGAAACTTTCAGCACATTCTAATATCCACGAGATGTATCTATAGGTGAAATTTTCGATCGAGCATCGGCTACTTGACTTTTCAGAAAGTACATTAAAATGGGTCGAAAAAGTGCTAAACTCAGTACTAACAGCTAATGCGTACGAGCCTCTTCAGCTGCTTCAGTTAGATTTCAATGTAGTTGATAGACTCCACAGTGCTCAGCAACAAATCTTTTTATGAAGACTACTGAAAGTAAACTTCGATCTTACTTTTCTTTCTCTATTAAAAGAACTATTTATAACATCTACATCGTTCTAATTTCATTAAGTAATATTTAAAATTTTTACTTACATAAACAGTAAAATTATTCGGTGCACTATTAATATGTCCAACAATTGAAATACTTTTCGATAAATGTTCAAGTACAAATTCAGTTGGTTTAACAGGTACAGCTAATTTAATAATAACACTTCCTTGATCACCTTTAAATGGGAAACATTGACCAGGCATTCGACCGGCCTATGCACAAAACAGACATATTTCTATTTCAGTAAAAATTCTTAATTAAATAAACAAACTTTTATCATAATATCTGGCTGTTTAGACATATGTACTATAGGAATACCAAGAAATTTCACAACATTTTGACGAGGTTCATCAGTATATTCAGTACATCTTGTATCAACAATTTTTCCACCTAAGACAAAAAAAAAACATCTTAATATTTCTCTTCGTTATTATTTAATTTACCATTAGCTTCAAGTGCATAATCAGCTTGACCAGTTTCATCAGCAGCATATTCATCAACTAATTGTCGAATAAGCTAAAAAAAACGTAGTTTTGTGAAAAAAAAAAAAATTAACTTTCACAATATATTTTCTACTTACACCTTCTAATTCTTTTTCTTGAGCAGGTTTTAATGCATGTCGACTACCAAGATATTTATCTTTTTCGCGTTTAAATTCTTCAATTAAATTATTAACTTTTTGTAGACTAGCATCACAATATTCTTTAGCATTCTCTTTTGTTGTTTCAACAGCATTATTAACATGTCCTTTAACATTACTCACTTGTCGACGAAATATTTTTTTTATAGCATAATAAACATCATCCAAAAAATTAACTATCCAATCTTTTATACCAATTAAGAAGTGATAAAATTGTTTAAGATAATGACTACCACGAATATATGTATTTTCACGAATCTTATTAAATGAATTTTCCAATTGTTTATTCTTATATTGTTGAAAATCTCGACAATGTTGATAAGCTTTTGATTCAGGATAATGTTCCAATGATTTACATGCCAAATAAGGAACTAAATAATATTGAAAAATAGAGAAAAACTTCTACGCTGAGCCCTTTCAGGGTCAGATACATGGAAGTCACATGTGTTCTTTAGCCATTATTACACTAATCGACAATCAAATAAAGACTCGGGTAAATCAATGCATCACTATTAGAGATATATGCGTCGTACTGATCAGTTTGAGATCTGAAAATTTCCCATCTAATGGGTTCTAGTCGTCTGAGGAATGTGCAGAGCAATTATTCTATTTTGACTAGAATATTTCATTGAGTATCGAAGTACGATTCGCTGACAAACGTATTTCAGTCATTGAACTTTCGAGAAAGGCCCTTAGAATGTTCTAGCATTGTCTAAGTTTTGTTGTTAATATGTCGTTCAGTGTGTTCTACTACGGAAGTCTAACGCTGGATGTTCTCAGTTCATATGAAAATGTACCGCTAAGCCTCGGCTTAAAACAAATGCTAAGTATATTTTTCGAAGAAAAATATCGTGTGACTTCCATTTAAGAAAAAGTATATTTACCAGTATAAAGACCAAGAAAGAGAAGAAGTGGAATGAGTAACCACCATGGTAAACTACCAAGAAAATGCCATAGAAATTTGAATATAGCAATTGGTAGATAAAGAAGATTTTTAGCAAAACTAATCAATGCATTTTCTTTATGTTCATCAATTATTTCATCTTTAGTTTCTTTTTCTTCATTATAATCTTCATTATATTCTTCTTCTTGATCATCTTGACTTTTTCGTTCTTTTCGTTGTTTACTTGTTACTTTACGTTGTTGTATTTGTTCATTTTCATTATCACGTGGTGTTGAATGAACAGGTGGACGTCGACGAAGATTATAACCTTTTGTTTCACCATTAGTTGATGATTGAGATGATGTACGAGAAAGTCCTGTAGCACGATGAGACGTCGGGGAATTAAGAAGTGTTTCTGTTCCTGTTTGTTGCTGCTGTTGTTGTTGTTGATGTTCTTGAGTACTATGATGTGTTAAACGATCACGAATAGCTGAATATCCATTAGCTAATTGTGAACGAACATTGGAAATAAATCGTGTCGGTGATGAAAATACCGAATTTGTTGATGAAAAAGTTGATGATCCATATGCACGATAATCACCATGTAAATCACGACGAGCCATTACTGGAACATCAAATGAACCATTTTCCGTCACAGGCATATATGAAACACTAGAATTAAATAAACAAAATAATTTAATCAGATACTTAGTTCGATAGTTCTGAATGTTTCGAAATAAATTCTATTATTGTGCTGTTATGATTGCTCTCTATATTTTTTTTTGGTAATTAAATAACTCGAGAAAGAGTTATTCGACATTTTCAAGACTATTAATAATAGCTTTTGATAGGAATATTTTAGGGATCTATGATTAACAACCAACCAATCAGCTAAGTTATTGGTGGAGATTTCTGAATCTATTCCATATTCCGTTTATGCAAAGCTGGCATTGCTAGCTTGTTTTGTTCGAGTAATTAGAAGAGTGTTACTTAGGAGTTCTAGATTTCAGCTAATCCACCTGTGGTCACCCTCTGAAAATGAACTACGTAGAGATGATTCACCGCCCGGAGACAAATGATGATATTTGTTTTTAAGTTCGAACTGATTTTACGCTCCCATCTCAATATTTCTCAAATGTTGATTCCTTCGTTACATGGAGACTGATTATGAACTTTTCGAAATCATGAGATAACAATGTCAGATTATTTCGAACTTAGAAACAAATATCATCATTCAACTGATCATGGTGAACTACCCGTTTCTAGCAACTTTTCCACTTCATCACACGTCAATTAGCTAAAATCGGAAGTTACAGAGAGAATTCTATAATTCTCGAACGAAATCGTTTTCGAAAATTTCCACCAAAAACTCACCGAATAAAAATTGCAAGTCTCTATAATATTCCTATCAAACTGTGTTCAAAAGTTTTATTTTCTATGTCTTTATTGTTATTATATCCATATCGCTAAAAGGTTGTTTCTCATTATTTAAAATTATACATTTGAACAGTTAGTTTTTTCTTTTCGAAATTCAATTCTGTCACCTGTATTTTAATAGGTACCTTGTTACTCAAGGTTAAACCATTATGAAAGACATTTCTCATGACGCCTTGACAATGGCACTTTACATTCATGAAAAACAACAAGGACACACTGATGACATCAAATACCTTCGAGTAGTATACTTTTCAACTTCATATTCAGACAAAAAAAAATGAATTTTCATTCAGCTATTTTAGCGGTATCCATGTCAAACAAAATAATTCACATTACACTGTGAATTACTATGCATCCTCAGTGAAAATTATCGATTCCTTTGGCAAAATTTTTGTCACACTAAAATATATCATTACTAGAACAAGGTCTAGTTGAGATTGTAAAAATATTAAACAACTATTGTCGTAATAGAGAAAAATGTTAATATTTCAAAGCAACTGAATGATGATAAACGTAATCATCGAACTATATAAAAGTCAAATCTATTTGCGTACTACGTAACATACGATAAGCTCAAAAAAAAAAAAGATCTTTTCTATTGCTGTGAGTTTAGAGCCCTTTACAACGCACCAGCAAATAACTTCACGTTTGAGGGTACCATATAACAATAGGTATGTTTACTTATTCTCAAGTGTCGCTTTTTATTTTTATGAATAATAATTCAAACCAACTCATTCATAGTAATCAAACAAAGTGAACCCTGAAGTAAATTTTATAAAAGACTGAATATATATGAATGATAATGTCTATTCACACTGTGCAAATAGTTTGATTTGTTCAAAAAGCTTTCTTTTTTTTTCTTGCAAATAAAATACTAACCTGTGAGCATAAGTATAAGTTGTCGGTGGAAGTCCACTAAATGAAAAAATCGTTTTAAAATATAATATTTTTTTTTCGTAATTAAAATCATTACTCTGTAGGTGATTTTGTATCTTTAAGTATATCATAAACACTTCTACTTGTCGCCGTTGATCCTGCTCGTCGTTTTGTAATTGAATCTGTACGTACTTCAGTTTCGATAAACATTGGTCGACGAGTTGTTGTGGTTGTTGTTACTGACGAACTCGAACCTGATGTTGTTGGTTTATTTGTTTCAATAATATCATCATCAATAATTATATCTGTCATAATTTTATTATTATTCTATACAATATAGAACAGATCTGCAATAAGAAAAAAAAAAAAAAAGCGATAAACTTCTCCTGCTTATCGTGACCTATGAAACAAAAGTGAACACTATATGAACAAAGTTCGACCGATTTGATCATGTCGATAAATTAGAAGCAGACGAAGGAAGAACGCGAAACGAAAGAAAAGAAAAAAAAAGAAATTCTCTTGCATGTGTATATATGTATGTGATTAACGTTGCAAGGAAAAAGAAGAAGAAGAGGAGATAAAACGATCATTTAAAATATCAAGTAAAGTTAATACAATTCGTGATATAGATGAAAAATATTTTCGCCATATATTTCTACATTGATTTTGCATTTGATTTCGTTGATTTATATTGATATTTTTTAAATAATATGGTAAAAGACTTAATGATGCATTTGAATAGATAATAATTGATTTTGTCCAATTAATTATTTCACTAAATGGAAGAATAATTAATTCATTATTATTTGTTGTTATAACAGGTATACAACCATATTGTAATGATTCAAGAAAACGATATGAATATAAACGTCGTCCACTAGGTACAAGACAAAAATAAGATTGACGAAGTAGATTAATATATTCAGTTTCATCATAAGAATTATTATATTTATCATCAGTATATTTTATAATAATATCATGATTATTATTTAAATGATGAAAAAATGTACGATGATGTTGAACATCTTTATAACTTTTACCTTTAAATGAAAGTAAAATTTTACGTGAAGAAAAAAATCTATTTGTAATGTTTGATGGATAATCACTATGAAATAATGGAAATGTTATATGTGATAAACAATTATAATTAGTATAAGTAAAACTAGTTGAAGCAAGAATATATTTTGATGGTAAAATAAAATCTAATGTTGGTCGATAAGAAGGCCAAGTTCCTAGAAGAGAATGTATTTGACAAGAAGCTTCACATAACTATCTCTCTAAAATGAAAGATAACAAAAAAAAGTTACCTGTGTAATGATTGAATATCAAATGAATTTTATTCGGATCTGACCATTGATGAAAAAATTTCAAACGTTGTTCAATAAAATATGTAAAATAACCTTTTTTTGATCGACGATCTCGATCAAGAGTATCAACTGGTGCAATATGTACACAAGCTAATTTTGAATCATTCGTATAATAAGATGAATTTCTAATTATATCAAGTATAGTTGCAAAAATAGGTGAACGTATATAAGATACATTCGGATATTGAATATTTTTATCAATATATATAGAAAAATGTGTAATATTATTTGGACATTTTAATTTCTGTGTACAATTAAATATTGTATTCGAAGTATAAAATGGAGGTAATAAAATAGATTTCTCCGTAGGAGATGAATCAGAAAAAAGTTGAACAATAAATAGAAATTGTATAAAACATATAAGAATAAAAATAAAAGTAAGAAAAAGAAAACATTGAGACGTATTAGAAAATAATTTAATCATTGTGTCATATATTTCTATCTATCAATCATATTCTATTATCATTAATTACCTATTAACCACAGAAAAATGACAGACAATGAAAATGTTAACCAATTCATTTAGTCATATTTGCCTTCTCTCATTTTAATGCATTTATGCAATTTTGATTTTTTTCTTGCTGATAACTAGTGACCTCAACTTATTGAAAATTGTCTTATTTTTGCTGTTTAGTAAAATGAAAATAATCTTTTTTGTTTTATTATTAAGAATGAAAGTTAAAAAATTTAAAATAGAAATAAGTAATTGATAAGCATCTAATCTGTTCGATGAGACAAAACAAAATTTTTTTTTTGTCAAGTATCGACTTCGTACTTGTTTTTGTATCAAAGCGTTGAGTCATTCATATAAAAAAAATAATCTTAACTGTCAATTGAATAAATTATTCAAATGAAATTTTAAAAAACAGAAAAAAAAAAAACGAAAAGCTTTTCTATTTTTGTATTATTATGTTTTCAAATGTAGAAGGTCGTCGTTTGGTAAGTAAAAGCTTTTCAATAATATGTAGATAGATAAACGAGAGTATTGGTGAAAATAAAAATAGAATTATTTCGCTTATTTCGATTGGAGAGAAATAAACCAGTTAGAGAAAAAAAAAGAAGAAATTAATTAAAATATAAGCAATATTTATATTAAAATTCAATAAGCTTCGTAAGAATTATCGGTTATTCTGTATTTAATTTATTAATTCAAAAAAAAAAAAATTATTAATAATATTATTGCTAAACAATAAAAATCCTTATTTAATCATAGATTCTATAGAAATCAATAATTTATAGAAACTCTCTAATTGCGCAATAGAACATCCAAGGTCTAGAGAAAGAATTTTTAAAGTTTTAAACGTCTAGAATAACGTGACCCTTTTAAGATTCTTAGCTCAATAACTTGACAACGGCAATAGCAAGCAACCTGCTGTTTTCAACAATCAAAAACGAAAAAAAATTTTCTATTTCGATGTAATTTCAATTAAACAAAATTGTTATAAATCAACAGAATTTTATATAATTGGATTGAATTGATATGCGATTAAGTTTGCTGACTATTGAGATATGGGAAGAATGAGCATCTGAATCTTGTCTTGAACTATACAGGGTGTTAAAAAACAATTACGCCCCCCTCTACAACTTAAAATATCAATGATATCACAAATGTATTTTTACACCGAATTAAAGCGCGTCAAAAACTGGATTTATTGGTATCAAATAGTAAAAGTTATGAAGACCTTTTGACGTCGAACTTAAAAAATTTTCAGAATTTTTGATACTTTTTTGGTGTAGAAAATTAATGTACCAGTAATTCAAAAATGGAGTAAAATATTTTTCTTCGATATTTTTACATGGCTCAATAGAGCTTGTCGAGCTGTACAAAACTATATGTTTCAAAAATATTTTGAGTCATCTTTTTGAGATTAATAATTCAAAAAACTACTTGGAAAATCTCAAAAAATATTCAAAAACTTCATTTTTTTCATATGGAAGAAAAACACTCGATTTTTCAATAAAATTAACTTTGTTCATTATTTTTGCTGTCGCAGACGTTTTAANTTGGCTGACTGAGCTCGATCTCGAGGCCGACCAAGCCGGAGAGAGTCAGACTTCGACCGAGCCCAACCGAGCTCGAGCCCGACCGAGCCCGAGTAGCTCGGTCTGGGCTCGGGCTCGGTACATGCCTAGTTATAATATGATAGTAGACCTCAATAATCCACTCGATTTTGAATGCTGATTCAGAATATTAAAATTAATTTTATTTCAAGCGTACTTTTTTCTGATCTAAATCTAATCAATATCAGTGAAAAAAAAAGGCATAAAATCATGTCTTAAGAATAGTATCCTTAGAACTTTGATGTGAGAGTTTAATATACAAAACAAAAAAACAAGGTTTTCGAGGATACCGATTTCATCAGTGATCAATCTCATCCTTTCATTTTTATATTTTCAGATATGTTCTTATGTCAGTTGCAAAATGTTTTACTGATTTTCATATTGATATGGGTAAAATAATCGAAATTAATTATTTCAATTTAATAAAACAAATCAATTTTATTTTATTTTTTGTTTTTCTATTAAGGTGGATCTTCTGTTTGGTATCATTTATTAAAAGGAAAGAAAGTTTTTTGGTTAATACCACCAACTGAATCTCATTTACGTTTATATGAAGAATGGATATTATCTGGACGACAAAATGAATGTTTTTTTGCTGATTTATGTTCTTCAAATGATTGTCAAATGATAATTCTTGAACCTGGTTGGACATTTTTTTTACCATCAGGTTGGATTCATGGTGTATATACAATGGAAGATTCTCTTGTTTTCGGTGGAAATTTTTTACATTCTTTTAAAATTCCAATGCAAATACAAGTTTGGACAATTGAAAGAAAAGTTCGAGTACCTGATCGATTTCGATATCCATATTTTATTGAAAGTATGTGGTATGTTATACAACGTTATGTACATTGTCTAACTGGTATTACACATATTGCTGATGATTGGTAAGATTTAAATGATTAAATTTCATTATTTTGTTAGACAACAAAATATTCAATTTGTAAAAACGATAATATTGTCAGTAATAATAAAAAACTTTGTCCGTACAGCTCCTTTCAGGCTAATATTTCTTGTCGTCGGTTACTACAGAAGTGTATCTGATGTCTGTTGGCTTTGTTCCCTTGTTGTGCAAGAGAAGTCGAAAATGTCGACTTAAAATTTTCACTTACTGTGTTTTTCTTCGAAAACTCATTAAAAACTTACTAAGAAAGACGATCAATAGATTCTCGTTTGTCTGCATCTTGTAGAGCTACTTCACTTCTATAAAATGAGATATTTCGTAGTTAGAAAGGGTGTAAAATAATTGCAGAAGAAATTTTCAAAATCTCAATATATTGAAATAATTTCCGCTTAGAAAATGTGACTAAGCATAGTTTTTGTATTCGACACCTTTGTCATATTTTTAAAAAATATCATTGATTTTGTGGCAAATATTTTTGTATTAATTGAAAAATGATTTTGTTCAATCGATCAACTATTGACAATGTTTGAAGTTAAAGCCTTTCATTTAATCCAAGCAGACAAAAATTTGGAAAAACGCGTTTAAACGCACAAAAGAGAACCGTGATTGTGAGCTATTCACGCCAATTATTAAAACGCCATTTTTGGTATGAATTTATCATTTTTAAAGTATGAAAATGGTCAAAAACTCCTATTTTTAGCGTTTAAATGCGCTTTCGTTCTAGAATTTAGAATGCATGCGTTTAAACGCTCAAAATAAAAGTTTTTGACTGTTTTCACGCTCTAAAAGTAATAATTTCATGCTAAAAACGACGTTTATGGTGTCTTAATAATTAGCGTGAATGGCTCGCAATCGCGGTTTCCTCTTGTGCGCATTTAAACACATTTTTCCAAAGTTTTGTCTGCTTGGGAAATTATCAACTAACTCAAGTCATTCATAATAAAAGCACTTTTTCTAAGTTAAACCGTTTTTTTTTTGTATTCTATGTTTATTTAGCTATTTCAATCCCTATACTTAGGGATGTGCAGTGTGTTGGTATAAATACTAAATAGTGAGTCCCTAATATAGGATTCACTGAAGCACTGATTATTCTGACATCGGTATTCACTGCAACATTGAGATACTAACTCTATGAAAACATACTCTTTTCTTACAGCGGTGTATTCCAATGCTTCAGTGTTCACTAACTATACTGAGTCGATAGTCAATAAACTGAAATTGTACATCTCTATTTATACTTATCCTTTCATTTACATTACTCTTAATTAATTTTAAATTTATTAACTAAACTAATTAAATAATAAGTGATCATTCAAGTAATTTACTGATTTTATAATCATTTCACTTACTAAACACTGAAAAGAAAGTCATTTTAGTTATAGTCAGTCGATCAATCAAAATTTCTTATGTGAAAATAAATTGTATCTAAACGCTTTTCGATAGAAAATATGGTAATGTCATACATTTGATCAATAAGAACTCACGGAACAGTCGAATCAGTTTCACTTGTACTATTTTCATGGATTTGTCGATAGATAAACCATTTTTATTCGTTATTTTTTTTTTTTACTAATCATATTTATCTTTAATCATCAAATGAACATTTTTGAAAAGTATTATCAAGTTATGTTAACATCCCAAATATTTCAAAGTGTATCGAAACTACTCTTTCTTATACCCACAAATACTTATTGTATATGACTAATACAAAACTTGTGTGTTTAACAAGGAATATCAAATCAGGGTTCGTCCATATTGACACTCACGAGGAAATATATCTAACTGTGGAATGCCGTTCGGCTTCGCATTAAAACTATCAGTAAGTCTCAATGAAACTAAGCGAAACTTATAATGACATGAACTCATAGCCTAGTGTTGCAGAGTTATGATCATTTTAATGAAATTTTTACTGATAGCAAGTCATTTCCGAAAAAAAAACTGGTTTCAAGCCGACTTATGTCTACGGATACGTTTGATAGTCCTGAAAATTTCAACAAAAACAAACATGTCTTTCTCAAAATATTCAATTTCCAAGTAAACTCGATTTCTATGTTCTCCTATGATAAATCCCTGTGTTTTTAAATATCGAATATCTCGAGAAAGACATGTTCGATTTCGTCGAAACTTTCAGTTTCATTAAAATAGCCATAATGTGAAGTCGAACGACATCCGACATTTGAATATATTGTCTCGTCAGTAACTTCTTTATACCATATACTAATATTCATAAACGATTATCATTCATCGTTTGGCTCGAATAAGTTTCATATCTGAATTACTTCTTGCAATAAAGTTTTTCAAGAACACTAATTTAGATATGAAAATTATTGAAGTCACACAATAGATTATGACGGTCTCTAGATGTTAGTGTATGTACGGAGTCGATTTAGTATTCCTTGTTAAACATACAATTTTTCTCTCACTCATACAAAGTAGGTATTAATGAACATAACACTTCGAAGTGTAGGTATCAGTAAGATTAGTTTCTATTCGCTTAGAAACGTTTGAAGTGTTAACATAAATTAATAAAACCTATTGTTGAAGGACAAAGCGCCTGTTTTTTTAGAATTGCTGATTGAAGCTCTTTATTTTTTTTCTTTGTCCTTAGCTGAATTGCTATTAATTAGCTATTGAAAAAAAAAAACTAAAGTATTTAAATACTCGGCACAAAATAACTGGAAATAATAATAATGTTTTAAATTGTTTTATAATTACTACAAAAATTACTCAAGGAAAAAAAAAACTCTTTCTTTTCTCTCAACAATGATTATGTCATAAATACAAAGAAAAATTGAGAAATACAAAAAAAGAAAGGATATATATTTTACTAATCACAATTTCTTATAGAAACAATTGAAAATTAGGTTTAATTTGTTAAATTTAATATCTATTCATACATTAAGATTGTTTCAAATCCAGTTGTTCTTTTTTTTTAAAGACAAAAATGACTACAAGATTTTTATCCCAGAACGAGATTAGACCATAGAGAGCGCCAGTTTTGTCACGGGCTACGGTAGAATGCAATCAAACTGATGTCGTTTATTGAAAGTGTCAACTTGATAATAAATTCATCATTACATAGAAAAAATCTTTCTATACACATCTACATACAGTAGCGAATTTTAAATTTTAGAAAAAAAGATCGATCATGGTAACGAAACGTGATTTGAAGTCTATTAGAGATTGTATTGATTCATTTTATGTTTAGAAAAATTGAAAAAAGTTTTGAAGAGTGGGATCGTTCGCTCTTCCAATGTTTCTCTCTACATCCATGGCTATCTACATATACATGTTGTTTTAAGGTTAAACTTCACCGTCGTCGTGTAATTTACTGTAATATACTTGAGTTTGTTTGTTTGTTAACGAAGATAATCATACTGATATTTGAACATACTCAGCTTAAACTGAAAGGAAAAATTAATTCTTTTTTTAATAAAATATTGTACAGAAAATCTTAGACTCAGATCTCGAATATATCAATTGAATTTAGACCTGATTTTGTTAGCAATTAAGATTGAATCAATTTAGATTTCAATGTAATTTGAAAAATTATAGAATTACATAGGAATAAACAATTCCGACAGTATCACCTGCTAACATTATACTTCCGAATAAGTAAAGAAAAATAGAACATTGTAGGACGGCGAGTACTTTGGTACCTATATGAAGTTTTGATGGTATTGTAAAGTTAATTAGCTACAATTTATCATGTCAAAAGACTATCATTGAAGTGCTTATAATTAGTAAAAGAATTTCTTCTTTTTTTTTTTTCTAGAATAAAAAGGTCTTTTAACATTCTGTGCTCTCTTCTTCTTTTAAAGTAAGTTTCTGAAATGCATAACTTCGACAGTAGAGGATCTTCATAATAAAAAAAAAAAAAAACAAAATTGTTGACTGAACCAAAAACATTTACATTTTACTACAAGAAAAAGAAAAAATAACTCATAAGAGTTTGATCAATTATGAAAAGATAATTGCCTTGGCTGATAAAATAATCCAGAGACAGATATTTTTGATTGAAACATATGTAAACATTATTGACATTATCAATAGATTTTTCTATGATAAAAATAATTATTATTAAATAGTATTTTTCTTTGTAATCTTTCATTTAGTTTGGAATATGCACAAAAGCAACAAGAAACAGATGGAATAAAACCAACGACGTCAATCAATTCTTCAGGTAAAGATAAAAGCAACAATCTATTAATATAAATTTCTAAGGAGAATTAAGAAGATGGTTTCTTTCTTTCGTTTTTTTTCATTGTCTCATAGCGGCATGTGATTGATTTTAAATTTATTCGTTTCATTCAATTTATTAAGTAATATTATCAATAGATAAAAACATTAAATCATTGTAATAACATCAATTACCTCCGCCCCTCTTATGTGCATTTTAGTTTGACGTTTTTTTCTCTATTCCATGCACACATACGTTTATAAGATGATGTTGTTAGCAGGCCTTTTAACGCTGTATCGATTATTGATGTAGAACAGATTTATTTTTTTGATTTAGTCATAGAATGAGTGGGTGCGAACGAGAATTACTTATTCCAAGTACTTGATCGTTCGATCGCCGTCATCAACACTTTGATCTGTCTTGTATATATGCATATATAACTTATGAAAATGTTGCTTAATCGTTACAAAAATCAAACATGTTAATTTTAAGACTGCAATCCGAGATAATCGAATTAGTAGTATTCTGTTCTATTGTCAATTAAGTTAGAAAGTTTATTTTTAACATTGTTCAAACAATAAAATGAAAAAGAAATAAAAGTACATTTAGAGATTGACTTCTTTTTTTTTTTTCTTTCTTATTTTATTTTAGTTTAACGAACACAATTGTATATTGTGAATAAAAGTTAATCGGAAAGTATTGTTGTACTTATTGACGAGAAAAAAAAAAGAGAATAAAGAAAAGTTTTGACCTAAATTAGCATTGCTTTGATTTCCACAACATTTCCTTTACTAATTTTTCCGGTATTTGATCTTTTTTACAAAATGCATACAAGCGAAAAAGTAAATATGAATAATAATAACAATAATAGAAAATAGATTTTTGAACTAAATTTTATGCAGAAAAAAAAATTAGACATTAGCTAGATATAAGTGAATTAGAAATGAAATTGTCTTTTTGCATAATCAATGGATGCATATGGAAATATAGAGAAAAGAAAAAAAAAAGAGAAACTGAATTTTCTCTTGAACTACGCTCTCTCATTCATCATCGGTTGTCGTTCATCGATTTCGTCAAGTGTAAGAGAGCGTGCATCTTTTCTTGTCAAGCATGCTTCTTTCTCATGATGTCAATTATTGATTTTAGATGTCTTCCTTTTCGAATTATTCCGGAACGGATCTACTCTTCTTCCTTTTTTTTTTTTTTTTTTTTTTTGTATATTTATATGTGTATGTAATCTAGCAAGCGTTTGTCTTACGATAACAAATATAGAAGTATCTATGTCACTTGTCTATAAATGAATGTTGTTTTATGTACAAAACTATGTATACTTATAAATATGTGTATATTCGACCTTAATGTTTAGGTTATCATTGAGATTTGTATAAAACGTATTATAATATCATGTGTATTGATCTATTGAAGTAATAATATTCATCTATGATAACTAAGCATTGATGTCATTATTTCAAATATAGAAGGAAAAAAGTCATTTTTGATCATGCTTGTTCTTGAACAAGAGAAGAAGAAAACTCTAGAGGTAATATTTGGTATTTTATATTGAGAGGCGTGCAATTATTTAAGATAATCTGATAATAGTCTCTCTGGGTATAGAACGATGAAGGAGAGAGAGAGAGAGAGACAGAAAGAATAAGATGGTGATCATAATGATTTTTTTGCTGTTACTGCTTCCTGCATACGAGAGTGCATTTTACACTGTCTCAGGAGACAAATGAATAGTAAGTAAAGACGTGTTGTCGTCAGCATCTACCATCATCACCAGCATGTTGAATGATTTCCTATGTTGATAATAACACCATTGCCATCGTCATCTTTCTCTAGAGCCAACAAAGATATAGAGATGTATGTATGTCTATGTAAGACCATTGTTTGAGAGCAATGTGTGTATCCGATCGAATAAGTCAGATTTGGTAAGAAGCTTTTCAAGGATTTTTTTTTCTTTCTTTTCTTTATATTGACTAAATAAAAAAAATGTATCGATTAACTTTGTGAATAATTGTCATTCAGTTGTATGAGAAGAAAGAAACAAAAGAAAAGAATTTATTTTTTTTTTTTATATCGCTCATTCAACCGAAAATAATCGACAACGAAATACGATATTTATTTTCTTCATTCATTTTAAGAATTTTCTTTTATGATCACATATTAGAAATCGTTCTTTTTTTTTCTTCTTATTTTTTGTTTTGTTTCTTTGAAAATTCTTATTTAGAAATCTTCTAAATAACAATTTGATGCATTTACCTTGAAAGAAGTAGAATAGAAGAAAAAAAAGAATGAGAAAGAAATACAATAGTTCAATTCTTGATTGACTATTTAATTTCATTCGTTTAAACATGTCTCTGACAGTAAAATTCAATCATTATCATGTTCTTTCTTATTATTTGATGTTGTCGTATTGATCTGCAAAACTTCTTTTCTTTCTCATCTTATCCTATATTCATTTTATTGCTCAAACACAAATACTTTGTCGTTATGATTTGTCTGGTTTATCTTATATTGACAATCTCAAACATTACTAAGAGGAAAAGAAAGCAAAAGAGAATCAACATAAATGAGAACATAGATTTTTGTTGTTAATTTTTCCTTTATATATATATATGCGTGTTTGAAAAGAAAGAAATGTTTGTATTTGCTAATTAATAAATGAAATCTTTCTGTTTCTTGGACAACAACTACGCACACATTTATTATAAATTTTCAAAAGTGGGCATAGGTTGCACTTGTAAACACATAAGCATAGAAAGACCATCAATTTTAAATTCTTATTTAAAATGACAGAGAAAAAAAAAGAAAAAGGGAAAAAAAGAAGAGAATAATTAATGCGTACTACCGCTATTACAACCTGATCATTCGACGTTCTCATTTTTCTCTCCCTCTCTCTCTCTCTCCCTCTGTTCTCACTCGTCAATCACTTTCTCTTGCTTGTGCAATCACACACACACAATCATAATAATATGTTCTCGCTACATACAACGCGCGCTTGTGCCTTGTTCTTTGTTCAAAATTTTCCTTCCCTCTATTTCTATGTTATTGCTGTCTTCTGATCATTCAAAGAAAAGAGAGAGAGAGAGAGTGAGAGTGAGAGAAAGAGCAGAAGAAAAGAAATCTGTGTGCAAATTACTCAAATCTTTTATGAATGAACGCATAAGGGCGAAAAAGGGAAAAACTCGTTGTTTCCATACACTCGTCATTTTTTCTTCTTTTTTCTCTCTCTCTCTCTCTCTCTCTCTTCTTATTCATTGCTCCTATTTATTCCTACTTGTATTGATTGTCTTGAGTTTTAGTTCTGTAAAAAGAAAAAAAAAAAAAAAACAAACACAGAAACTATAACTGTAATCAAATAGCACATACACAGGTAGAAATATGTTTGTCAATTAGAACATCTCGTCTTGTTTTTTTTTTTTGTTACAAAACATCATGTTTTGTCTCTTTTCTTTAATATGCTCATTTATTACTTGCTACTCTCCTTCGTATTTTTCGAGAGGTCTATTGTTATTCTGTTCAAATGATGAACAGTAAGAAGGAAGCCTTTTTTGTTTCATTCCCTTTCTGTCTCTATTACATGCGTACAATAAATTTGTCTTTAGATCTGAAACCTTGTCGAACAAGTCGATTGTTGCTAGTGAACAATAATAATAATAATAATAATAATAATAATAAAGACATTGAACAGCAACATCAACATTTGACTCGATTTGAACTAGACGGTCTACAAACATTATGTTCTCTCTTACGCAAATTAAAAGACAAATCGATCCCGGAAGATCTTATTCAACCACAACAACTTTTGGAATCAATGGAGGTAAATTAAAATAAAAAAAAAAATTCTTTTATCGATTCTTAAATTTATATGGAAAGAAACAGTTTCCAAGAGGAAAAGAAAACATTGACAAAGATTGGCATTTAGTCTTGTCTTCGAATGTAGAAATTTATCGTTTATGTCTTATCTATTTAAATAATTTTTATTTAAAAATCTGATCAATAAAAACTTATTATTGACAATGTCTATATATCCTATGATAAAGACATTTACACAAAAAAAAAAAGCTCTTTTGACCTCTCATTCTTTTTTTTTTATTATTATTTCTTCTCTTTTTAAAACCTTGTATGATAACACAAATATAATCTAATCTTTAATCTAGCGTCTTCTTATTGATCATGCTTCTGATGATACTTTATTATCAATAACTGGTCAATCGATAATTCATTACAACTATAATCATCAATATTCATTCGATACAATTAACAATCAAGTAAGCTAAAAAACAATAAATAACATAGACACATGTACATAAAGTCGGAGCTCTAAATAAACTATTACAAAAGTCATGTTGATTCAAATGCTTTCTTTTTTTTTTGTTGTTGTTGTTATTCTCGTCATTTGTGACATAATATACTTTTATATGTTTAAGAACGAAACGGAGACTTTTCGAGGCATTAAACGTAAAAATCCTGATAATAACAATATGCAACAATCATCATTTCATCATCTTCATCCTTCTCATCAATATGATACATTATCAATGCAACAACCAACTACAAATGTTGTTACATTACATCCATCAACAACTGTTTTATTAAGTGGACCATTAGCTAGTTCAAATTCATCAAATTATTATTCTTCTCATCCTCCTCCTCCACCTCTTCCACCTCCACAACAACAACAACAACAACAACAACAACAACATTATGTTAATAATTATAATCAATATACTCCAACAAAATCACCAACACAACAACATTATCAAACAGATAAAAATATGAATGCAAAAGATCGACATAAACGTGTTCGGTATATTTCAAATAGAATAATATATATACATATATATTTAAAAATTTTTAATTCATTTGTTTATTCTTTGTTACTAGATGTAAACAATGTGAGCCATGTTGTCGAGATGATTGTTCTGAATGTGTACATTGTAAAGATATGCCAAAATTTGGTGGTGTTGGAAAAATGAAACAATGTTGTTTAACAAAACAATGTATTGCACCAATATTACCATCAACAGCAACATGTCAAGTTTGTTTAAAAAAAAAAGGTTCAAGAAAATTATCTCAATTAAAACCTGAAGAAATTCTTTATGAATGTGAACGTTGTATGGAAATACATCATTTACCATGTTTTCATGTATGTTTATTCTTATTTCAGACAATAAGAAGAAAACAAAAAAATAATTTTTTTTTTTTTGTCAAAAAATTCTTAGACTACTCATTCTGATGTATCTACAAATGAAGGCGTATTTAGTGATGATATACCTGAAACATGGTTATGTCCAAAATGTATCACAGCTAATACACCTGAACCTCCTTTGTATAAATTACGACCTATTGTTCGACGAACATTAGTTACAACAAATAAAGGTAAAAATGGACTTATTGAATTACCATATTCAGATCCTTCACAACAACAACAGCAACAACAACAACATCATATTTTACAACAACAACAACAGCAACAGCAACACCATTATCATATGTATGGAACACATATAAATACGAATTTACATTATACAGATTCGTATGAAATTATGGAAAATGAAGCAAAAAAAGTGAGAGAAAATATTTGATGATTGTTTTTAAAATAATGTTTTTCTTTCTGGAAATTTAAGCGTCGTCTTTATGCAAGTATGTATACAACAAATGGAAATATTGATTCACCTGGAATAACAACCAATCCATCGTCATCAATGCCTAATAATCTTGTTGCTCTTGACGATCTTTCACAATCATTGAATGATTCGGATTTATATATTCCACAAATGTTTGCTGTTTAATAAGTTCTTTGTTTTTGTCTTTCTCTGTGTATTCCTCTGTCTCTCTCTCTCTCGTTTGCTTGTGATAGTTATCATTCATTCCTCTTTTTAAATCAGGCTACGAGCAGATACCCCGGTGTATGTGCATGAAGTATAAAAAGTAAAAAGAGAAAGGCAAAGAGAGAGGGAGAGAAAGAGAGGAAGGAGAGATTGTGTATTTACTTTTCATTTTTATTTACTATTCATTCTTTTGTTTTGTTTTTTTTTTTCGTCAGTCATTTCTGTCTCGTCTTTTTTTTCTTCTGTACTTATTACTGTTCAGTTTTTCAAGATAAAGACAAGATGGAGAAATAATATACAAAAATTTCAAGATGTCAAAATGAATATATAATTTGACATGCAATAATATTATTCATTGATAAAAAAAAATTTTGTTTTATTTGTTTGATTGAACTTTCATTTAAAATGCATTGTTTGGACATTTTCCTTTTTCTCCTTCAAAAAAAAAAAAAAAAACTTTAATCAATGATTAATTATCAAATCTAGTCATGTTGATTCAAAGAAATTTAAAATAAGACAAAAAGTCATTGATTGGCAACTTTAGTGCAGTAAAGTATATTTGTTTTTGAATATTTCATATGACATTTATTGACAGAGTTATAATTGATTTTTTTTTATTCTACTTAAAAAAAAACTGGTCTTTCATGTTCTTTCATCAAAATTCGCAGTACTTTTCACGTTAATATGTATTCAATTGAATCTCTGACTCTTGACAATTAACTAAACAATAGCATTCTACATCTTCTACTCAGTTCGAATGAAACTATTTCAATAGTTGAATAAATTTTAATATTAATTTAATAAAACATGAGAAAAAAAAAGATATCTAGTGTATAATAAAATGATAATTCTTTTTTTTAATGAAAATGTCTGAGAATAATAAATATATGATTCATTATGCTAATTTTGTTTGCCTTTTTTTATGATATTTTATTGTTAAAGTTGCTGATGCATCTTTAAAAACACGTTGTTGTTGTGAACAACATTGTTTATAACCATAAGCATTTTGTGGCAACATTGAACATTGTTGAGAGTAATATGGATATTGTGATGATTGTTGTGGTGAACAATAATATTGTTGAGGATACGATGAGCTAAATGCTGGATATTGTTGTTGTTGTTGATAATAATTAGGAAAACAATTATTATAACATGAATAGGGTGTACATTGTTGACACTCAAATAAATTCAAATTTATATTTTATATATTTTATATTACAGAAAGTTTTACTTGTGGCAACAAACTACCGTATTGTTGTTGCTGTGGAAGGAATTGCATATTTTGATGCGTATGTATATAATGCAAAAGTAATGTTTTATAATGAAAACATTGCCTTTATACAGACGACCTTTGATATAATTTGGCGAAAATTTGCAGGGGTCGAAGGTTACTGTTCGTTGCCTTTGGCGGCTTCTTTAGTGTGAAATAAATATATTAATCATGATGTCAAATATTGAAGTGTGATAATAGTCTTTTAGGTATATATATGAACTTGATAATGACTGAGACAGTGATCTCTGATAGGCATTGATGACACATTTTGATGAAAGGCAAATGGCTGACAAGAACTTAAGACCAAAAATAAATTGATTTTTATGTGTTAATGAATAATAGAAATCATCAGCAAAATTAAACTATATTGCTTATATAATTGAAATATTCAAAGCAATTGTGCAAAACATTACTATGAAAATAAAATTGTTATTTTGGTATTTTCATATGATTTATATTGCCCATTTTTTTTTGTTTGCTTCATAACTTGTTTTAATGATTTTATCTAAAGTTTTAAAATTGAATCATTTCATACATAGATAAATAACATTCGAAAAAATGAATCAAATGTTTAACTGATGGCTACAGAAAAAATTTAATGACATCAAATAATTGATATATCATTTCAAATCTGAAAATATACTGTTTTTCAATATTAAAGAATATTACAATGAAAACCAAAAATGGCAAAGAAGTTAAAAAATATTACACAAAGTATATAATAACCATGATGGAAAAGTGCAGAAAAGAATAATATCTGAAGTTTTAGAATCGGAAGATATTTGCTGAATATAAAACTAATTTATCTTTTTAACTATTCTTGTTTATTATGACTGGAAGCAGGAAGAATATCCTCGCTTTTCGACTGCCTTGTGATATGAAGTGTTGTTTGGGCAGTTAATTCAATATTCTGATATCTTTTCTACAACCAATACTAATTGTAGTTCTTGAAAGAAGGCTAGCTTGAGTTTATCATACAAACCACCTAACCACATACTACTAACCGCAAGAATAGGTACAATACCACAATACAGTCAGTATGCTATCGAACAGGTGCTCTAATGAAGGAACATATCCAACTGTTAATTGACAATCGAAATGATATTTTTCTCAAAAATAAGACTCAATGGAAATAGAAAAGCCACAAAAACGAGTTCTCTCTATACACCTTACTTTTTAGAGTAATAAACATTTTATCCGATTTTTAGCTTATGGTCAGATATTCATAGAAAAATTAAAAGAAAAAATTTCAGTCAAAACGTATGCTTCCTTCTCGGCATATAATTGTTTTCTTTAATATTCAATATATCGAGAAGGAACCATCAGCTTCGACTGAAACTTTCCGAATATCCTAAGGATCAAGAACCTTATAGGTAAAAATTCAAGTGAACATTCATTATTTTTTATTTTTTTTTTGTGAATACCTTACTCTAAGCAGGAAATTCGATAAAATAGTCATAGCTTGATAAGGAAGGTCTATGAACAGAAACCTTTTCAGGATTTTTCAAGTCTGAATGAGTCATAACTAAGCGATTTATAGTTGAATATGTTCCTTCATTAGTCATGATTCAAACAGAATAAGAATCACTAGGAAATTGTTCGAAATAATGTGCGTTAGGCTAGTTGTATTTGTCGATAAGGACAAAAAAAACCCGCTGATATGTCAACAATCAACATAGCGTTGTCTGATGCTTAAACAGTTCAGTAGTGTTTAGATTTCCGTGAAAATAAAACTTCCAAAATTACTTACACATGAGAAAGTAATTCTTCAAGGTGCCTTCGTAATTACTCATCCATAAGAAAGAAATTCTGAGAAAAATGTATGGGACACTTGAGAAATTGTCAAGAAATTACGAAAGCTTCTTTAATATTCATACAGATAAATGAAGTTATAAGTGTACAAAGTATAGAACCGCTAAGTCCATAAACGTTAAAAATTTGTAGTAATTTGCTAAGAATCTTCGAAATTTCAAACAAACATTCTTTCTTATGAATCAGTAATTCGAGGATACTCTTAGAAATTACCTTTTAATATATGTTGGCAATTTTGAAAATGTGAACATACTTTAAACGAACGACCAATCTACTGTGGTATACCGATAGTTTTTCTCTGATTAGCAATCTACTGCCGTTATGCTAACGATAGTGCACATAAACATTCAGTATGAAAATGTTGCTCTCTTTCTCGTCGTATATTAGTCATATATTGTAAAGACAAGATGTATTATTCCGTAAGATTGTAATAGTGAACGGTTTTTTCACATCTCGATTATTTCCAGTACAAAGTTCAGTTTTATTTTTTGACATAAAATAAAAGAAAACTACTGTTGGATATGAATATTGCATGATTTAAATGAGTTCAAGACCGTTGACTTCGAAACCATATAAAACGTACAAACAAATTTTCCATGTTAACTTGAATTACTCAATAGTAAATCTAAGAAAAGTGAAATCAATGTAGAATTTTTCGGACTATTAGATAAAATATTTCTGTCTGTTATTATTAAAAAAACTTATATTATATTCAATATTTACTTTTCCTATGTTGAAGTTCATTTCTATCTTCTTTATTTAGCATATTGTCTTACTTTCTTTATTTTTCTATTCAATAATTGTTCTTTCTACATTTTTCACTAAATCCTGTTTAATATATACCATCATTTAGAAATGACATAACACTAGAAATCTTGTGAAATATACGAGATAGTAGAGCAAATCAAGATTAAATAGACATATTAATTTATATTGTTAATTTTTTGTGCAATAGTCAATAACATTGTTAGTTCAATATGTCTGTTTAAGTTTTTTATATTTAGTTAATTATGGAAAGATGTTAAACACAAACATAATTTACATAAAAATAATGATGGTATACTTAGTTTATTGCATATAAGTAAATGGAACTTCAAGATTAAATTTTCTTATTTAATTATAGTGAACACAAGGAAAACTAAAAGAATTACGGGAAAACACGAATATATTGATGCTTTTGGATTAATTATTTCTTAAATTTATATTTTTAATAAAAGTAATGAATTATTGATTTTTATTTTAATTACTCGTTAAGATCAAATATGATCGATCTTTATTTATTAAAAAATAATAATAAAAGAAAACGAAATTCCATTGTTTCTAACTAAATATCAAATAAATATAAAATTCCTTAGAATAAAAAAGAAAATTTTTGTTAAATTTCTTTTTGAAACTGAAACATCAATAAATGTTCTTTTTTTTTCATTAAAGAATATTCTGTCGTTGAACGAATGTTTGTCTCACCTTTGTCAATATATTAAATATTGACAACGATGAAAATAAACAATGATTGATATGTGTAACACGAGTTTCTATCTCCGGATATGAAATTGCTTATCTATAATCAAGTTCGAATACAAATTGAATAGAGAATGAATGATTAAAAAACAAACTAAACTAATAAGAAAAAACAAGAAGCATAAGATCATTTCAAAGTTTCATTCTCTCATTATACTTATAAATCAAAGGTTTTCTTTTTCTATTGTTTGTTTTAATAAGAAGTCGAAGAATCAAAAACTCACAAAAGACTTCAACTGCTTTTATCTCCGATTTGTTTATCATTTAATTATTCTTTATTTTACGATTTTGTATTTCATATAGACTACATTTAAAGATACAACAACACCCGAAGTTTTACGATTTGATACGATAAGATGCCATAATCATATTGAGGGAAACTTTCACAAAACAAAACAAGTTTGTTCTATTTAAAGGAAAAAAACTTTTTTCAAACAGCTCATGTAAATTTGTTCAAATTCAGACATAAAGTCAAATAACAAGAATTCAGTGTCAAATCAATTCCAGATTTTTTTGCATTCCTATTTAGGGACGTACAATTTCAATTTACTCAACATCGGCTCAGTGTAATTAGTGCGGAGTAAAGCAATGAAACACACCGTTACAAAAAGAGCAGATTTCGATGAAGTTTGTATCTGAGTGTTGTAGCGAACGCAGACGTCAATGTAAGCAGTAGATCCTGTAATAGTAACTCACTCTTTTAAATTTTCCAAAATGCTACACATCTCTACATCTATCTACGCCTGTCCAATCAAGAGAACAAAAAAAATATATATTATTTTTGTTTTTTTATATTCTGAAATCAAGTCAAAATAAGTTGAACATAATAAGTGTTTGAATTATAATAGCAATTGATTGCATTGATTAATATGTTTATTATTCGATATGCGTAGAAAATCTATTTTATTTTAGATATACGAAGTGAGCTATAAATAAGACGAAAATAAAGAAATTGAAATATTAATATAGGCAAATATTACTATTAAGTACAATTGTTGATCATATTAAAGAAATTCGTCCTGGAAATATTTAAAACTTTCAAACATGAAATACAGGTTTTTCAAAATGAAATTAGTCATATAGTGCCTAAAAGTCTTCAATTGTCCGTTTTAGTTATCAGATAGGAATTGAAACAAGCTAATTCTTAAAATTTTCTCTAGATGCATCAATATAATATCATTAATAAAGTTATTTTTGTAATTTCTTCTTTATATTCTCTATGGTGACTATTAAAAGGTATCATGGAGCATTACATATGTATTTTTGTAAAATACGATCTGAAAGAAGTGTTGAACTTTAGGAGTAAAACTTTGGATCTCTCCCTCTTCTTCACAGGCGTATATCAATAAAATCTCATTCTAATCTATGAAACTAATTCCTTATTGCATTTCAGAAGGATTAAGTAAAAGAATGACAAAGATATGTATCCCAAAATAGATAGAAAAAAAAAACAATTTCCGTGTGATTAGCAGCAACAGCTACATTTTGGTTCATATATTAATCCCACAGGAATTGCGCTAACAGCTTTTCATACTTGCCAAAAGGTGAAAATTTCTGACTGAAGTCAACAATAGTATCTAATAGTAGTATTTGTTTACATCCGTCGTACGAAAAACAACACAAGCTTTGAACAAACTTCTATGATTAATATAAAAAGTTAACTCATTTGAAGGAATTGAAGTAAAGATATTCCAATTTTTTCTATCGCAGCAATATTTAGGATTCACTCTATACATGGTCGGAGAGAGAGAGAGAGAGAAAAGAGAAAAAAAAACAAAATCCGAAATCTATTTGTTCTTGAGAGAATAGAAAAACCTCGAGAGAAATTCATATCAAAGTTTTTTGTTTGTCTATTTCTTTTTCCATTTTTGGCGTCATTCAATACTTCATCCTACAACCAATTATTATCTCTATTACATAAATAAACAGGTTAAAAATATTTTACTAAAAAAAAAAAAAAAACCAGAAACAAATGTTCATTAAATTAATTTAAATTTCTAGTAACTATGCATTCAACATTGATGAACACATGCTTATGGTTTTTCATCGTTATTATTAGTATAACATTTTTATCGACAGCATCACTTGAAAATGATGAATATGCTCTTGCTGATAGTGATTGGCTCGATTTTGATACTTATTATCCAGCATATAAATTTGATACCCGTGCAATTAACTCACGATTTTGGAAACGTCTACCACAACGTCATTTTTGGAAACGATCAGTTGTTGAATCAGCAATGAAAAATAACGATATGGTTAAATCTGTTTCCAAACAAGACAAACATTAAACAATAGAGAAAAATAAAAAAAAAAAACAATATAATTTTCTCTCTCTCTCTCTCTCTTTTTTTTTTCATTGTTCAATAGACTCAGTGATGCAATTCTTCACCGAAGACATTAGTCTATTCATTTTGAGTATAATTGAATAAAAAATAAAAATAAAAGTAAGAACATATTACACACACAAAAAAAAGAATTATTGTCATTAGCTATCGATAATGTCATGCAATCCATAGGGATATTCTTTGTATTATTACTGAAGCTATTAACTATCAATTGTAAAGAAAGACAATAAGAAGAATGTATAACGTAGGTAATAATTCATTTAAATCATTCTTTTCCTTTTTTTTGAACATTTATTCATGCATATAATAAATAAGAATCTATAACAATACATTGTCAGAAACAAAACAAAAAAGACAAATCTTAATAATTGATTAGTTTATGTGGAAGACTGTTTCTTTTTTTTTATCAAACAACATGCACTGATATAAGTGAAATTTCATCTGGATGGGAATATTGATAATTAATATCCTGAATTTGTTCATGATTTGAATATTTATGTAACATCTGACGTGTATAATTAGTTGATTTATCACATTGAACTTTTGTATAGCTTGAACGTTTAGAGTTATTATCAATATTTGATAATGTTTGACGAGAAGAGTATTTACGAGAGATTGAATTTTGTTTATTAAGATCAGTACTATGATAAAGACGACATGTTTTAAGAATACATTTAATGCACAATATTAATACAAATAAAACAACTGTAGCTATACCAATAATTAAAAGCCATTGATGTAAAGAATCATTCGACAATAATGATATTTCAGATGACTGTAAATGATCAAAAAACAAATGACGTTGTTGTTTATCTCTATACAATATTGTTGAAGTCATATTCAAAAATAATATTAATAAAAATCAAACACTTATCGAACAAAAATTTTTAAAAGAAAAACAAAAATGAATTTATTGACTTCTTTTTTCTTTTTTTTATGCTGTTACATATTTGTTGGAATTTTCTTACATAAAACCAAACATTGTCATTTGCTGTAATTATATTTTATTGCTAATGCAACCACTTAAATTTTACTTTGTTTTTTTTTCCTGTACAAACAATAGAGATTCGAGTAGAATATGTGAATGAACATGGCATGCATTTAGATATGTTTGTATTTATAGATTAATAATGTTAAATTTCACATTTCTGTCGAAATTATTGATTGACATATGAAACTCAGTCATGTTCTTCATCAGATTACAAAACATTATCATCGATAATTTAATCTTTATTTATCGAAAAAAATTATAGTGTTGATTTTAAATTGCATTGATTACAGAAAAAAAAAAAAGAAAAGTCCTTTAAAACTGTACTCGACACACTACCATATTAAACTTCATTTTTAAGGACATTTTTGTCGAGTTTTTTTTTTGTTATTTTTTTCATTTCACAAATTGCGTGTCATTGATGTAGTATTATAAAAACAATATTTCGAAAACTTAATATGAGTCACCTTACACTTACTTATAAGAAAGTTAAAGAAGAAGAAAATTGGAAAAATTCTCAAAGAAAAAATTAACTCAATCACAACAAATAACAAATATGAAAAAGACTTTCTCTCATATGAGACTAAATTTCCTGTTGTTTAAATGAATTTTAAAAATGACTTGAATAGTATCTATTAATGATAATATTCTAAATGTCAACTTCTATTAGATTTATATTTGAATTGACACTATGTTTTTAATTTCTATAAAGTATCATTAAGTAATATAAGTTGACAGCACGTTAACATAAAAATCATCGAAATAAATAGTGCATACAGTTCTTTTAAAAGCTTTTTATTTCTAGCATATTCTTTTCTATTATCGATAGGTAAGTTAATCAGTCAAGGCTGTTTTTTTTATTTTTATACAAAATAAAAATATTTACTTCTAAAACTGTAAAAATATAAAGGAAGAACGAATATCAAATTACAGATCTGATATGCATTGTAAAAATGCTGAGTCTACTTTTATTAGTCAGAGAGTCAACAATAAATTCGAATTGGTTTTTACAAGTTAATTTTTCACATCTAGGATCTTTCTCGGGTATCGAAAACAATTTTTTTTATCATCGTTCTCTTAGGAACCTTTGTAGGTTGATAGGACTAAATGTACTGATTATAAATATCACTTTTTTCTCAAAATTATTCAGATGTTGAGAGTAGTTTTAAGTATTTTCTAAAACTTCTAATAAACTGTATTTGAATTGAAAGTTTATTAAAATTCAATTTGAATTCGTCGAAAAATAGATTTATCTGAATCTATAAGAACTTCACAGATATTCAAATCTTTTTTCTATTGATAAATGTCAAATACCACCAAGGTTAAGTCATATTGTTACAAATAATTGTTTTTTTCTGTCTTATTAAGTTATAGTTTCTATGGATGCACCTGCGATGTTTTCTCCTGAATCTGCTATTGAATGTATTCTTTCTGATAAACTTGAAATTCAATATCTAGTAAATTACTTTTGCTTTAATTGCTATACGTGGAAGTCAATTGGTGTCTTTTTTGGACTTATATATTCGATAATTTTTAAATAAATATCATACTTGAAATCAACATTGAGAACTTGAACGAAATATTTTCATTTGAAATTGTTTCTACGATTTTTTTTTTATTTCGGTCAAATTTTTGTTCCAGGCTTCTCTCGAAGTTATGCTCGAAAAATGAATTTCGTTAAAGAACTATTTTGACAGTGAAAACTTAACTCTGGAAATTGTGAAATGTCATTCGAAGACAAAAGCAGAAGTGTCTAAACATATGAGTAGTTGTTTTGATGAAATTCATTATCTGACATGTCTTCAAGAGAAATCAGAAGTCAGAACTTGATCGAAATTTTTAACAAAAACCGCAAACAAAAATTTCAAACACACATGTATCGACTCAGTTTTATATGCTGATTCCAAATATGATATTTGTTTGAAGACTATCGAATATAAGTCCAAAAAAGAGAACATCAATTGACTTTCAAGTATAGTGGTTAGAGCTAAAGTGCTTTACTAGATATCGAATTTCAAGTGGAAAATAATGTCATCAGAAAGAGTACGTTCAATAGCAGATCCAGGAAAAAACATCGCAGGTGCATCCGTAGAAAATATAACTTCATAAGATAGAAAAAACAATTATTTATAACAATGTAACCTAACTGAGGTGGTATTTGACATTTATCAATAAAAGAAGATTTTAATACCTAAGAAGTTCTCATAGGTTCAGATAAACGTATTTTCGACGAATTCAAATCAAATTTTAATGAACTTTCAAAAGGTACTTAAGAGCTTTCTTATTATCTAATTACTTTTGAAACAAATGTGATAATTGTAATTACATAGTACATTAAACTTTGTCGAACTATAAAGACTTCTAATAGAATGGCAATGAAAAATTGTTTTCGATACCTGAGAGAACCACTAGATGTGAAAAAAAGAGTTGTGACTAAATACAAAATAAACTTGTAAAAAGAAAACTCGAGTTCAGTGATGATTCTCAGACTAATAAAATTAGAATCAATTTTTTGATATACAAAATGCATAATTCGACACAATTTCTTTATATACGTAACATTAAACATAGCAGATCCACCATTAATTAACTAATATCTTGAAAAATAAGAATTTTAATTAGTCTATTTACATAAAAATATGCTTGTTTTTAGGATTATAAAACTTTATACGCGTGGACATAATAGAAGATCTATGGTCTTCTATTGCGATGAAGACTTTCGATTATATATATGTATAGTTTCAGTATCGAAGTAATGTACCCACAACGAAGTAGTTTTTTGTCTTTACAAAACATTAGAACAATGTTTGTTGCGACTCGATCTTACTATCTTCAAATCAAATGTAGATTGAACAAGATCTTATTGCTCAATCTAAGTCAGTCTATAAATAATATCTATCAAACTACTTTTTCAAAATTGTCTATTTCATATGTTTAATAAAAAGAATTTATAATGAATAAAAATCATTGATTACACTTCATAGAATGAATGGAAAATAATTTATATATAATATTATAATTTAACACTTTACACGGTCAACAGTATCAATCAACAATTACTTATTTATATCAGAAAAAAAACCAACAGAATGATCATAACAGCTGGCTCATAAATAATTTCATTTGTAGTATTTTCTCTGTTCTTCATTTGATTGAAACAACCTTTTTTTGTGTACCAAAACATAGCCGTTGAACTTCTACACAAAATGGTATATTTCATTTAACAAATATTGTCCCATCTGTATTTTCAAATCAAACATAATTGTACAATAAACTGAAGTATAAAATATTTTTGCTTTTCAGTTTTGCTTAACAGAATATTTTATTTCGTCTATCAATATTGTCTATGCTTTTATGTGATACCAATTCATAGTTTACACTAGTTTATTCTATAAACTATCGTATAATGGATTTAAATCAAGTAGATGTGGTAATTAATTATTCTGCAAACATCTCGTTTGTAAAACTAGTCAAGTCTTTTCGTGCAGATTAGTTACGATTAATTTTTGATCATTTTTTTAATAAGAAATAGTCAAGACCATCATGCGATTTCAGCAATACAGGCCTGTTTCTGTATAGATAATTCGCTAGTTCATGTGATAACTACCGACGGCTTTTTTTTTGAAAGTTTTTTGTCAAAACTAATAAGTATTTTTTAAGTCTATTTAAATTACCAGAATCAAGTCATTTTCAGATAGTGCTAGTTATGTTGATGTCTCTGAGCCGTCTGTAATAGCCAGATAATCCTCATTGGTGCCAGTTATGAAATAAATTTTTATTATAGATGACGATACGAATTCTTTGTATTAATAAAATATAATTCAAATTTGGGTAGAACGCACACTCCTGCAATCGTTTATAGCTGGAACCGAAAGTCGTAAATGCTAACAGCGCTAAATCATCTGTATGCGAGCGGCAGTGTAAACAAGCGTGCGGTATGAGAATTGATATTTTTGTCTTATGAAGTAGGCGCCGTTGTACTCCTGTGGCATATTTACTTTGGTTCAACAGGTGTGTGCGTGTAAAGAACTGCAATATTGATAGATCTACGTAGGAGTGTTAATCATTTTTATCTCAATATTATTTGTTCGCTTTGAACCTGAGTAACGAAATTTATGATTTTATTTTTTACAATTATTTGTATGTCTTTTCTTTTGCATCTTTTTCTTTCAAATAGATCTCAAACAATTTTGAGGTTTTATCATATATGATTTTATAAAGAATTTCAATTGTTACCTGTTGATAGAAAAAAGTATTTTAATCAAATTAAGAATAGAGAAGAACTTTGAAAAAATATTAACAGTAAAATTATGCTTGATTTATCAGATATATATTTATGTTACTCTTTAAAGTTACACTATACTAATAGAATTAATTCATAACTTATTACTAAATAATTTCAGATAAATGTATTATGTAAATTATTTAAAAAAATTAATATCTAAAATTTAATATTATTTAATAATTTCTATCATCTGAAACTCTTATTTTAATATTTAATCAATTCTACATATAAAAATGAAAGATTTCTATATTTAGCTAATATTAATCGTGCATAAATATAGAAATATAAACGCATGAAATGATTACATTTTTTTTTCTCAAAATCAACAATGTTTATATTCAATGATGTGACATCTCACCCATCATTACTATATTCTATCATAAAAAACGATTTCTTTTCAATATGTAATCTTATATTTCAGATGATAGAAATTGACATATGCCGAAGAAAAATATATAATATGAATTAAGAAAAAAAAAATCAAATCGTTTTCTTTAATATCCGTTTTTCTTCTTCTTCAATCTTACATTTAATCGATATTATCTAAAATCGATCAGACGAATAAAACTAGAATAGACATCGTTTAATATATGAATGCCATATAAATAAAAAAGCCAACATCAAATGCATCGATCTTCATAAATTAAGAACATATTCCACTGTGAACGATCAAATAGATTTTCAAGGATGCATGTATTTGTATTTTAGCTAAGATGCAGAAGGTTCTAATGTTTCGGTTTGTCCTATCTCCTGAGATTGAGAACAATCAAATGCACTAATAAGAAAGAAAATTCTATTGAATACCATTATATATATATATATAGAAGCAACAACGGTAAGGAATTCTTGACCTTGTTGTTAGTTTTCAATCTCTATGTTTTTCATATTTAGAACAAAGTATGCACTCGAACTTGCTTCTTTGTTTTTTTTTTCTTCCTAAGTAAAGATGTGAAGTAACCGATAAAAAAGTTTAGTTCATTACGGACATGTGTTTACTGTTATTTATCTAATCAATAGATGAAAAGATTCGCCTACCTTTTTCAATTACTTCTTTTCTACTATTTGTCCATTAATCATCATCAATTTTCCATTTCTTATGTTGTTGTTGTTTTTTTAACATATGTAAATCATTCATTCAATTAATCTATCGATTCATTTTACAGTATAATCATTTTCTTCTTGTAAGAGATTTCAAACGAACAAATGCAAACAAAATAAGAAGCAATCTTATTTTGTTAATACGTTCATATTCAATTGATTATTAGTATGATAGGAAACTATAAAAAGAATCAATTGTTTATCTTTTCGGAAACTAACATATAGAATCTTTATAAAACGAGTTCGTGTATGAACATATTCTACTCCTATATCATTATCATTCATTCATAGTATAACATATTTGTTGTATTATCTCTAGCGATTTGTCTTTTTCTTGTTTTTTTTTTTTTTTTGTTAAACAATGATTGATTATTATATCTTTCTTTCATTTCAGTTCCTACTATTAACCTATCATTATCATCGTCATATTTATTTTATAATCATTAATATGAAGACAAAATTAATTCTTATTGCTGGTCTTCTAGCCGTCCTGTTTTTATTCCATTTCAACACTATTGAATCAACAATAATCTTAAATAGTGATGAACAATGGGATGATCTCAGTTCAGAAGATTCTGATGAATTAGATAAACGTCTTACATCGGCTAAATTTGCTAGTGGTCTTGGCAAACGATTAACATCAGCAAAATTTGCTAGTGGTCTTGGAAAACGATTAACATCAGCTAAATTTGCTAGTGGTCTTGGCAAACGTTTAACATCAGCTAAATTTGCTTCTGGTTTGGGTAAACGACTTGCATCAGCTAAATTTGCATCAGGATTGGGCAAATAAAAATGAAAACTACATTCTCTTTTTTTTTTCTCCTGTGAATAATGGACAAGCAATGGATTCATTTTTTCTTCAATCAAAATAAAATTAGAAAAAATGTTAATGATTGTTGTTTAGTTTTGTGTAATTCATCATGCATAGGAAGCTATATATTTAATAAAGGACGGCTATATGGAAGACATGTTTACTTTTTTTTTTTATATTCAAAACTAATTGATAGTTTCAATAACTGATTAAATCGATTATGAGCAATATTGAAAATTTCATTCATTCATTTTGAATATCAACAACGAGGTCATCGTCTCTTCTTCATCATATATTTATATATATATTTCTTTATTTGGATATGTTCTATCATTGGTCTCTCTATAGTGCATTGACCCGTAACGGTGATAGTAACAACTATGTGAGAGTTCATAACAGTTTCATTATCGATTTTCATTAATACATACATATAAATCAAACAGAAGAAAAAAAATAATGTCCTATCGTTTTGTCTATCCAAATGGAATAAATCCGATTATTGGTTATGGTACTGATTCAATATTGATGTCAGCTGGTTATCCAAATATGTATAATGAGCCTCAAAGATCATATTCACCGGACTCATTTTCATCGGACAGTGAAAGTAGTGATGATTATGAATATAGAAGTCAAATGATCACACGTGAAACAAGATGTTCACAAGATATAGTTCGTGCAGCAACTCCACCTCCGATTATTAAAAGAGTTGTTGAACGTGCTCCAACACCTGAACCACCTACTATGGAAAGAGTAAGAAGAGAAAAATGTCGAAAGAAAACAAAAAAATATTTTTTTGTTTTTTTGTTCTTTTTTATTATCTTATTCTAGGTTATTATTCGACCGCAAGCTCAAGAAATTGTTGAACGTGTTATTGAACAATCATATACACCACCACCACGTTTTATTCAAAAAGAAATGCAAGAAGAAGCACCACCACCAATTGTACGAACACGGTAAGTTTTTTTAATTATTTTAAATTTTATCGAAAACAAAAAAAAGAAGAAAACTATATTTATTAGTCTTATTAAAGTCGATCGTCCACTTTGTAATGGTTATAGTCAATCAGGTTCATCATATAATAGATTACCATCATTCTCCAATTGTGTTCTTGGTACTAGTAATAATTATCGATGTCAATCGATTGTCGGTTCGATTGGACGACCAGCTTTATTTCATAATACAGTTGATAATAGTCCAAGTTTTTCATCTTCATCAAGTTTTGAATATATTTCATCGAAACCTATGACATCAGTTGTACCACCATCAACAATGCTGCTTATGCCAGCATCACAACAAACACAATCTTTTGGTATTATGCAACAACCACAACGACAACAACAAATTATGTATCGACCAGTTCAAATGCAATCATCACTTCCACCATTATCATCATCTTTTATTCCTCAAAATTATGCATATCCTGTACATCATCCTGGTATGTCATTTGGTTATCGTCCAATGATACAACAAGGTGGAATCATTCCAAGTGGTATGCCAATGATGACAGCTGCAAATACATTTGGTATACCAACAAATAATTTTCAATATCAATCACCTTTCTTTAATCCAATGATTCAACAATTAGTTTATTAAATAAAATAAAAATCATTTGATATGAACTATATATAGTCAGATAATAGGATTATACATTTTATGCTTTCATTTGTTTTTCGTTTGTCTTTTTACTTTATTATTATTATTATTATTATTATTATTATTATTCATTTGTTTGTAGAAGAATATTTATGTTTAAATATTAGATTGCGTTATGAATAAACATTTTTAATGATTCTTTTTTCGTTGTAATAGAAAAATCGTTATTTATAGAATTCACTATAGGACAACAACTAGGTTGTTTTTAATCTCTATCTGGATATGATGAAAGATTTTATAAGATTTCTTTAATTAACAATTCAGAACAAACATAATATTTCTATAGAAAATTTCATGTTTGATCATTATTGTTTATTTTAGTCTCTCATCTATAGATGTCGCTTTAGATGAAATAAATTCTAAAAATTAAATATTTTCGCTTAATTTTAAAATATTATCTTTAAAAAAATTAATAGAATTTTATAATCTTTCATTTCTGTTGTCTCTGCCTCATTATTTAATTCAATATGAGTGAATTGTTCACCGAAACAATATGGTCGTTAATCGACAACTAGTATTCTTTGTTTGTTTGTTTTATTCTCTATACATTCAAACACTTGTGTAATCTTGTTTTTCAGTATACATTATTATAATCATGCCTGCTACACGTGATGACGATGTTTATCAAGCTAAGTTAGCTGAACAAGCTGAACGTTATGAAGGTAAGAAAAAATTAATTTAATTATTTAGAAAAGTTAAAGAAAATTTCAATCATTTTTTTTTTTCAAAAAATAGAAATGGTTGAATCCATGAAACGAGTAGCAAAGATGGATCAAGAATTAACAGTTGAAGAACGTAATTTACTTTCTGTTGCTTACAAAAATTTAATTGGTGCACGACGAGCATCATGGCGTATAATTACGAATATTGAAAGTAAAGAAGAAAGTAAATCGGGAAATAGTAAAATTGCATTAACTAAAAAATATCGTTCTCAGGTTTGTTATTAAATGTTTATGTTCTTGATATTAAAATATAGAATTAATTTAGGTTGAAAAAGAATTACGTGATATATGTCAAGATATTCTTGATTTACTTGATAAACATCTTTTACCAAATGCAGCATCAGGTGAAAGTAAAGTATTTTATTTAAAAATGAAAGGTGATTATCATCGATATAAAGCTGAATTTGCAACACAAGAAGATCGTAAAGAAGCTGCTGAAAGTTCTCTTATTGCATATACAAAAGCTAATGATATAGCACAAAATGAATTACCGCCAACACATCCCATACGACTTGGTTTAGCATTAAATTTTTCGGTATTTTATTATGAAATTCTTAATACACCAGAACGTGCATGTCGATTAGCTAAACAAGTAAAAATGTTTAATATTTTATAAAACTTAATTTAATTTTAATTTTTAAGGCTTTCGATGATGCAATTGCTGAATTGGATACACTCAATGAAGATACATACAAAGGTTTGAAGAAATAAAAACAAAAAAAAATAATTTTTCTATTTTTGTAATAGATTCAACATTGATTATGCAACTTTTACGTGACAATCTCACGTTATGGACAACTGACATGCCTGGTGATAATGATAATGGTCAGAATGAAGTACAGGATGTTGATGATGAACAAAAGTGAATGAATTTTATTGTTTAAAAAACACAAACAAAAAAAAAAATTTCTTTCGTTTCAATCTCTCACATTTCTTCTTTTTTTTTTTGTCTTTTTCGTTTATTATAAACAACAAAACTTCTTTTTTTCTTTTTTGTGTGTATTCTAATGAGAATCTCTTTCTATATTGTAAAACGATGAGTGTGAGAATGATGATGATTTAATTGAAACAAACGATTCGTGACGAGTAGATATGACTAGTCAGGAAATCTTCTCGTCTAACTCTTTCCTCTTTTACACACGCACACATATAAACAAACACACATTCCTAATTTATCTTTCAATTGACAAATCTTTTATGCGATTATGTACACTTTTTGCACGTCAACATAAACTTTCTTCTTTTTTTTTTTGTTTGTTTTTTTTTTTCGTTTGTCTTCATGTACTCCTATATATATAAATAAATAAGTGTGTCTCTATGTTATCACCAATGCGTTTCAGTTATCACATTCAATTTTCATTTTTTTTTTTCTATTGAATAAAAGAACAACACAAAAAACATATGGTACTGATGAAAATTACAAGAATACAAGTTTTTTTTCTACAATGCTTAGGCATTTAACTCAAATCTAAATAGAGTGATTTGAATAGTCAATAAAGTTCTCTATCGAATGAATTCTATAACGAAATTTCATAGATGAATTATACAAGAAGAAGCTTTATGAAAAATCAAACATAATAGGTTTCAGATGCCAGAAGATTGTAAAAATTAGTTGGGAAGCAGAGGTCCAAACAGGCCTCGTTTTTTAGGCCTGTACGGCCTGTCAAATTTTTCGAGTGTGTACAATAATGATGACAGACTAGAAACCATATATCCAAAGAGGGCACTAGGTCTATTACTCAACCGGATCCTGACCCAGCTGCCATAGGCATCACCCATGGTTTTCTGACTAATGAAAGTGACAGGCCAAAAATTGCTTGAATCTCTGACTTTCACTAGTCGGAAAACCATGGGTGATGCCTATGACAGTCGGGTCAGGATCGGGTTGAGTAATAGACCTAGTGCCCTCTTTGGATATATGTATTCTAATCTGTCATCATTATTGTATTCGCTCGAAAAACCTGACAGGCCGTACAGGCCTAAAAAACAAGACCTGTTTGGACCTCTGGTGGGAAGAGTATTATTTTAAAGAGAACAAAATTATGCGTTGCGGCGTTAAAGGGAAAGTCATAGAAAACGCGGTTAATCGTTATTTTGTCCTTTTTAAGATAGTACTATTCACAACTAATTTTCATACCGTTTTCTGGAACTTGAAAACTTCTTGTCATAGTTCATCTATAAAATTTCAGTATAGAATACACTTGATAAGGAACTTCATTAGCTATTCAAAACACTATTTAGATTTGAGGTAAATGCTTAGATTCGTAGAAAAAAAAATACATTATCGTTATATTTTGTACTGGAACTGTATATGAAAACTGTAAAGTTAGAATTTTAATTATTCTGTTATGAGAAAAAAAATTATTGAAAAGATTACTTTTGAAATATTTTCGATTGGTAAAGATGCATATTCTTGAAGTTGAAATAGATCTACTTTTCGTAGATTGTCTTCAATGTTTTATTCACATTTTCTCGTCCGGAAGTGTGAACATCTATTTTTGAAAGCACAAAGACATACTATATGACACAATAGTCAGAAACTTTTGATGGGTCAATAGATCTTCAGAGAAATTCTAAACCTTGGCTCCTATACTATTTAAAACATTGACTAAATCTGTCCATGGTTTTATTTTTTGTTTCTTATATACGAATATTATGATGATAATTGAAATGGTAACAGAAGACTTTCTTTAAAAAAAGACATAATTTTTCTCACATACTACTCCTGATAGGGCCGAAACTTTTTCTATGACACCTTCGAACAAATTAGGATATGTGTTTTTCTTTTTGTTGAAAATTATTATATTAATGAAATTTAGCAGTTCTTACAGAAAACATTTTTTTTTTTTTCATATGTCTCTGAATAATTTGCTTCCACTCAACTAAGAACTCAAAGTTTTTTAGTCGCTTAAAAAACACAACATCTTGCTTTGTTCGTAAATGTTATAGAAAACATGAGGCCATGGAATTCTTCATATCTTTGAAACAAGATGATCTAAGAACCATGATTCTAGCAGGACTTTTATGATATTCATTGGAAGGACTATCAAGATTTAGTTATAGTTCAGAGAAGTGAACCTTCAGTCTCAACTAGATACTTATCCTCAGCTTAATCCTTTCCGCCTGATGATAAAATATATAACGTAAATAAACGTTCGAGACTGATAATCTTGCGACAATATATCAACCTAAGCATGAATCAAGGTACAAGAAGAATTAGTCAACAAAGCACCTACGATAATCATAGTAATTGGTAAGCAAGTGTGAACAGTGACTTAGTAAAACTGAGACATAAAATAAATAAATCAATAAAAGGATAATGAACAATCTAGTCATTATCTATTATTAGTTATAATTGTATTCAGTTATAACTATTAGAAAAAAAGTCATATCATTTCTCATATTCTAGTTGCAAAGATAACTCACTATATAGTTTCACACCAACGTTTTCTACTCAAAAGACAATAGTTTTACTTTTTATTTAGAATTTAGATGAGTAAACTCATTGACCTATTTGAATCTCTTATGTAAAATTTTCCCGTAATAGAACACTTCTATTAGTTAATTGATTTCTCGCAAAATTGAAATTTCAATTAGTTTATTCACACTAAAATATGCCTAGTTTTTTTTTTTTTTTTTATTGTTGAACTAAAACATCTTGAGAAACAAAAGATAACATTATTTCTGAGATTTTGTTTTTATATCCTCAGAATCTCTTACCAAATTCTCAAAATTGTTTATGAATTTTTCGAAAGTAAATGAAACATAATAGAAGTTCTAGATTATTCTATTTCGGCAAAAGGATTTATTCATTCTACACATAGATAAGCCATATCTATTGTATGGTTACTGTGTAAATGAGAAGAAAATACATTCTCTAAATAGAACTATTGTCTTTTCAAATAAAATTATATCTATTTTAAACTCAAGCCTTTCTTATAATTACAATCTCATATAAGCGTAACATGTTGGTGAGGTAAGTATTTTTACATAATAATCAAATTTATAATAAATGAAAATGAATGTAGATGTAAGTGCTGATGAGGTCTATTCTTCATCTACAGCCTTGGTAATCATTTTACAATTAGATAATTTAAGTAATCAGAATGAGTTACTCTCGACTCGTCCCCAACTGGTCCCCAATTCGTCCCCAACTCGTCCCCTCCGCATTAATTGACTCTCAATTCGTCCCCCACAAAATTCGTACCCCGTTAATTGATTCTCAATTCGTCCCCCAATCCAATAGCTACTAATTGGTGGCTAATTTGATAAACAGACGATTTTCAACAATCAGCTGTTTTATTCAAGAGTAACAAAGAAACAAGAAAAAAACAAAAGAAACAAAAATCATTTGACAAGTTTTGTCTTTAAAGCGCATCTGCATTTGATCGCGAGTTGCATGTCAGTAATCATTCCGTCCTTATGGTCGTTATGAAGGAGCTTGATATTCTCGGGTGGGTGTGGGTGTGGTTGAAGACTAGAGCCATATCCATATCCTCATCAACACCCACACCCTACGAGCTTTAACGATTTCTTGTGTATAGATTTTGGGGATCGGCGTAGTCTCCTCTCGTGCACGTTTTTTCATATTACCAACTGCTTTGTCGACTAGAGATTTGCCGACTGAAGCTGGTTGTTGAAAAGTATGAGTAGAGGGCTCGCGAAGAACTTTTGCATCGACTATGCAAAGAGAAAGCATGCTGACACAACCACGATCTCTACAACGCCACTCGTTGCTCATCTTTCTTGCATGCTTCTTTGTGTATTGATGAGAATTGTAATTGAGTATAAGTTGACCGTGCTCCGAAGATGTGAATAGCAGCATTTCTCAGAGCAGAGATAATGTCAATAGGGAAACTAATACACTACTAAGAAAACACATCATATATATATATATACTGAGTACTCTACGCAGCAATAAATTTTCTGATTGATGACTATTATTCCTATATTTGTTTCTAATTGTTTCTGAACAGGGACGGGCTAATTGAGGGGACGAATTGAGAATCAGTCAACTAGGAACGAATTTTGTTGGGGACGAATTGAGAGTCAATTAAGGGGAGACCAGTTGGGATAATTGGCAAGGGGGACCAGTCGAGAGGATCCCCTACCAATGATATACGTGTCATAGGTGATAATTTGTTGTTTACATGTATTCACATTGATTTGTAAATAAAATGATTTTTTTCTATTTTGTTTGTCGATTTGATTTAATGATTTTAAAATCACTAGTCATATAAATAAAATATGATGACCTTTCTTTTTGTTATCTATTACTTAAAAACAATTTACTATGACTAAGTTAATAACTGAAGATAAGAAAAAACATCATTTATGATAATGATAATTTCATTTTTCTTCATACGGATTTCTTATCTTGTGATCATGTTCTGTTTATTATCTATTTTAACATAATATTTGTTTTTCCTTAATTCTGTAAGAAATGAAAAAAATAAATAAAATGACCATCTCTTCTTTATTGTCGTAAGTTATCAATCCTTATTTTACAATAATGCAATGCTTATTTAAAAGAATAAAAAAAATTTGATGCATTTTATTTGTTTCATAATAAAACGTTAAATAGCATCACATATATACCGGATAATCAAAGTGATCAATAAACAAAAAACTAAAATAAACGAAGAAGACAGAAGGGAAGAAAGTGGACATGGATCAAGCTACCAAAAAAAGAGAATAAAAATCACACGTAAACTTTATCAATAGAAAAAAAAAGATAAATCAATTATGAAATATAAATAATTTCTATCGACATTAGCCTGATGGTGTTTATTGTGTATTGAAATCTCCCTGTAATTCTGGTCTAACTAGACGAGTACTTGGTCGTATTGGTTGTTGATGCATCAAAAATCGTGGTGATAGTTCATTATAAGTTTGATCGTATTGTGGTTTTGGTAAATATGTTTGAGCAGTTTCGGATTGTATAACTGGAGTTGACCATGATGATCGACTAGTAAGAATTGGTTGTTCTTGTGCCATGACATAATTATTTGTTGGCATTGATGATTTTTGTTTCATATGACGAGAAAATATTTGAAATGAATTAACAGTTGGTTGTTGTGGAACTGGAACAACTTTATTTACTGATGTTGAACTAAATAAATTGAAGAAAATATTCAATATAAAAAAAGAATTTATATATATATATATATTTCTACCTTTGCTCATTAATAACGATTTGTGGTTGTTTGGTTTGTTCGAATCGTTGTTGAGAAGATTGTTGTTTGATAAAATTTTGATCAGTTAAATTAGGTGTTGGACGAATATATGTTGATTTTTGTTCATTAGTACCATAGATAACTTCATATGATTGTGGTTGCTTTTCACCTGGTGTTGTTGGTAACATTTCAATTTGATCACAGACTTTTTCTTCTTGATTCCAATATAAACCAGATGCACATGGTTGAACATAGAGTATCTCACCATTACATTGAATAAAAGCTTGAGGACTGAATATAAATGGATAATATTGTTCTTGTTCAGTTGATGCACCTAAACATGGATTTGGTACAGTATCTAGAAGAAAAAATAAATAAAAATATATAAATTTTTACGAAAAAGAATAATTCAATAAATATACTTCGTCCACAACTTAAACCATATGCTTGACCTTCATCACATACACAAACATAATCTTGCTTGTATTCACCTGCTTTTAATGTTAGACATTCATTACCTGGACCACATGGATTAGTAGCACAAGATGATAATGGCGTTTCACATCGTTCACCTGTCCAAGCACCACGACAAGTACATTTATATATTGTTGGACTTGTTTGATAACATTGACCATTATTCATACATGGTTTTTCACGTTCACAAATTGCTTCAAGATTTTTTCTTTTTTCACATTGATCAATAGTTGGATTATAAATAAGACCACTTGGACAATCCATTATTTCATAATGTAATCGAGATATACATGCAATATATTTTCCAGCATCTGTTGGATGTGCAATATTAATTCGTGGTGGTTTATTAAAACACGGCGATACTAGATAAAAATATATAATTATATAAAAAAACACGATGAAAAAAAAAACATATCATACATTGCAATGATGGTTGACGATTTAATTCATTTGGGATTAAACGTGGTTGTTGTAATGCATTATACGATGTAGATTGAAGTGGATTGTAGCTAGTTTGATATTGTTGTAATGCAGCTACAGGAACTGTTGGTACTTGTCCAACAGTTGTACCATAGGAGCCATAGTGACGCTTTTTACGATAGTAAATATTTGGAAAATCATCATAACCATCAAATTCTTCATCTTCATAATTATCACCTGTAACTTTATTTCCACGGCTTTTGAAATTACCATTTCTATATAGAAAAAAGAAAAACTTAGAATTGTTTTATTCAAAAGCAATTATTTATTAACCTAGTATAGTCTTTTCTTTTTGAATAATCAGAACCACCATCGGTACTAAAAATATATCAAAGAAATAAAATATTAACATATATTTACAAATAAAAAAACTTACGAAGGAGATTTTCCAGAGTTGCTTTTGTCGGATATTTTGTTTTCATTTTTATTGACTTTGCCGGCAGTTCTACCATCACCTTTACCACTAACATGAGCAAAGAAAAAATTTATTATCAAATGTAATAATTAATGAATAATGCAGTAATACTTACGAAGAACTATCGTCAGAACCCTCGTTGGAATCATCATCAGCTGAGAATACTTCAAGTCTATAAAAAAAAAAAGAAAATGAATGAAAAAATTATATCAGGTTAAATCATGTTCATTTTGACTTCTATCATTACAAATAAAATCATGTAGATACATTCGAAAGAAAAAATATTTTAGGAAGAATCTTACTCAAAATCTGAGCCGAGAGGTCCATTGTTAGGTAGATTAGAGCCAAATGATCCACCACGAAATAAATCAGCAATAGGCATAAAAGGTGGAAGACCTTGACCACCGAAAGGCATAGCAGGTGGAGGTTGTTGACCACCGAAAAATCTGAAACTTGAGAGAGGCTGGCCACCAAAAGGCATAAAAGGTGGGAGAGCCTGACCACCGAAGAACCCAAAACGTGCCATAGGATGACCAGCGAAAGGTCCAAAAAACATGGGAGGTAGGCCAGCCGAAGGTTTGGGAGGTGGTGGGAGTGGATGACCAAATGGTCCGCCATGTGGAGGGCCATATGGATAAAGTGGACCAGGAACTAAAAAACCGAAATAAATGAAAAATGAAATTAAATATATGAAAGAAAACTTACTTAATGTAGCCGAAAAGGAAACAGGAGTAGGTGCTGCAAAAGAAGTAGCAGGTGCGACGCTTTGTTGTGGGAACATTGAAGATCTAGAAACATATTATGCTAAAAGTTACTTATTCAAGTTACAACATCAATCAAACATACGAAAAAGCTGCTGACGGTAAGGTTGGAAAAAATGTTGGAGTAAGAGCTGCTGATGGAGCTGCAGGAACTACTGCTGGATTAGCTTTAGATGGAGCAGTAAACATATCAGCATATAAACCACCATATGTTGCAATAGTACGAGGCTGAGCAACTGGTGCATATGATGGTGCCATCGGAGCAACTGGCACCGGGGCTGGTGTTGCCGGAGTAACTGGTACAGGGGCTGGTGTTGCTTGAGCAACTGGTACAGGTGCTGATGCTGCTGGAGCAGTTAATGGAACACCTACTGGTTGACTAAAAAAGTAACAAATATTTTATTTTAACATTAATAAAGTCAATAGTACTTACGGAGCTTGTGGATTTGCAAATTGAGAAGGAAAACTTGCAAATCCGACTTGGCCAGGAAAACTAACTGGACCTGGTAAATTAAATTGTGTCACAGGTATACCTAAAATAAAAGTAATTAACAATTGTTCATAGATGACTTAAGAAAATAGAACTTACGAAGTGGATCGGGTTCATATGGAGAAGGTGCTGTATAATAACCTGGATATTGTTGAGGAGAAAATGGCATCATTAAACTTTGATAATATGCTGCAATGTTACGTTTCTTGCGTTCAATTGTTGAACGCTTCTTTCGTCCATAGGAATAAGTTTGTGGCATTGCATAGTTCGTGTTGCTAGTTTCATAAGATGCTGAACCACTCTTACTTCCACTGTTACTATACGATGTTGTACCATAATCATCACTACCAAATGGAGAACCAAGTGTTGGCCAATCACAACTATGAACACGTGTATTCCATACAAGATAAGTTGGACATGGTTTGACAAATAAACGTCCAAATGCACAATGAATATAACAATTTGGATAACCAGGTAATGGATAATATTGTGAACCAAATGGTGTACATGGATTTACTGTTGGTGCTAGAAAAACAATAAGAAAAATTCGGAATGATTTGCATTTTTCTATTCAATTAATCTTACTTGGTCCACATTTGGAAAGATCGAGTTTTTCTGGTTGATAACTTAAAATTTCACCTGTTGATTGGATACCATATGGCATACCAGTTGGTTCAGCATAAGGTCTGTTATATTTATTACTATCACCATTTGATAAGCCATCATTGTTAACATCACTATAAGGTTGATCTCGTTGTGGAACTTGAACATTGGAAACAAATGATGTAACGTCTTCAGTAGCAGCTGGTTGTTGATTAACAGTAGTTCGAGCAGGTTGTTGAGGATAACTCGTTTGTCCGGAAGTTGATAAACCAGTTATCTGTTGACTAAATTGTCCCAAATTATTAGTAGCTGGGACACTAGCCCTACGACCTGAACTGTATAAACGAGCATTTGATTGTTGACCAAAACCTCCAAATGCATGAGCGTCTGGAGAAAGACCATAACTGCCTAAATCTGTTTGTTTGGTACCCAATTGGTGTCCAGTAAGACGATGACCTAAGAAGGTATCTAAACAAAAAACAAGCAGATAAAATATAGATTTACATATAAATATAATGATTGGAAAATTTCTTACCGGAATTATAGTGACCAGTGGCACTACTTGCCAATAGAAGACACAATAATAACGTTAAATGAAACTATCATATGAAATAAAATATAATATCTTTTATATCAAACATAAAATATTAGTTTTCATACCTGTTTCATCTTGGGATTTAATGGAAATTCGACGGCAATGTCGATAATACGCATAAAAATGACGATAGCAAAACCGTCCCTCGTCTCGTTATTCTCTTCTATCTATCTAATGCGCGTTTACGTCCGATATTGATCGTGTTTGCGTGCGAAGTGAAGTCGAACAACAATAATAACACGGCTTTTCTATTTTCGACTAGTAACGATGATATCACTTGCTTTCTTTCTCTCTCTCTCTCTCTCTCTCACTAGATTTTTCTGGATTGCATTAAATTGACCTGGACTGGCTTTCTTTATCATGTTCATAGATGATGATATATATGTACATATATGTATAGAGAGAGAGAGAGATAAAGAAAGACAAAGAACTGTGTAATACATCGATTATAGAAAAAGAAATTCTAGGTATTAAATCGATAAGTGTAGATAATGTATAAAGAAAAAAAAGAAAAATGTTTGCTGATATATTTCACTGTGATTCTTTTGTTAACTTATGCATATCGAGGTAACTTTTGCATCCCTTTAACAAATGTGATGAACAAAGAAAATGAACCAACTATAAAGTGCATATCTTTACATTGGTGTAACAGAATATAAATATATTACTAACAAACAATTAATTGTTAAATTAAATTATATACTCACATCTTTTGATTCATCTATTTGAGTAATCGATGTAAAACAACTTAACTAATAGCTTCTAACGTTATATTGGTAGTAAAGCATTAAATTCTTTTTTTTTTAAAGAAAACCAAAAAAAGAAAAACAGTAATAATAGATGAATACTTGTTTAATTAGATGACTTGTTTGAACAAAAAAATGATGAAATTTTCTTGTCGTTTGGTTTCAAATCGAGATTGAAATTTTGATTTATTTTTATGCGATAAAATATGTTGATTATGTGCTATGGTCATATAGAGGCTAAGACTTGTTATAATTAACGTTATTTTAAAAGACAACAGTTATAAAACATAAAACTGATGACCCATTTGATGCATTCCTGATACTTTTTTAATCTTGAATTTTTATGTCATTGTGACGTATTTCTTATATTTTTCCTGTTCGAATATTTACTTATACATAGTAGTTATCGTTTGCCAATAACGACTTTGTTCATTATTGCTATTCGAGTAGTCATAAAAGAAATGAGCATTGATTTACCAACTGAAATGTTCACTAGTAATAGTGCTGAGCGAGACGACTATCATTTGAAATGATTAGGAAAAGAAGCAAAATTACTTATAGATGCTGGAACGACTTATTTAACGAGGATCTTTCATGAAAAGAAATCCATACGTCATATTAAATATGCAAAGTATTACTGAAAGATCGACAAAAATGAAGAAGATGTTGATATCAAAACCAGAGGAAGACGGCAAGAGTGAATCATTTTCATTAAACACAAATATCAGAAGCAGTACTTCTGGACTTATTTATTACAGTACTTGATGAACATTAAAGATATTACTTTTCTATATGAATTCATTGCCATTTATGTGAAATATGTAAGTTTCAAGAGTTTATGTCGCACTTTTTTAAACACATATTTGCATTCAACTTTTGCATAAATTCAGTTCGATGATCTGCTAATAATATTATATCATTATGTAGTCCATAGCAGAGATGAGATCGATGTAAGTTTTTTAAAATTCAAACCGAACCGATCCCATCGCTGGTCTATAGTGTCCTCTTGTAAACATCCAAGTATAGTAGTAAAATAAAACTCTTGTTAGAAAAAGTGATTTCACACACCATTCTTTAACCTGAATTTGACACCAAAGAACTATTATTCTATCGTCTTAATAGACAACTGCATCATAATTCTTAACACATCAATGTTTTAATAGTAGCACATGCAATGACCACTCAACATTCTTTGCTGAAAAACAAGATTTCATTTATATAAATCAAACTCGTAATAAAATAGAATATTTTCATTGTTTAGATAATTTTTTTGTAATGTCAATGATTACACACAAGAGAAATATGTTGAATGTGCTGAAAAGTTTTTTCCGTCTTCTGTATTTGTATGATCTACGATATAATCTTTTATTTGTCTCTTATATCTTGATATATATATATATATATATATATATATTTAATTCACGTTTATTTACAAGCAACGCTGTTTTTTTTCTGTACTTAAAGAAAGACATAAATAAAAGGATAGAATAAATTGCTTGCTGTCAAATACATATACAGAAATATGTATAAATAGGAAATACACTGCTTAATAATATACTTTCTTTTTTCTAACCGGTTGGCATGGAAATTTTATTATCATTATCATTTGTATTTTTATTTTCATTTGATATTGATAAATTTTCATGAAGATCATCAGCAGATGTTGTTGGACGTGAATGAATATATTCAGGACACTTATTTGTTTTAATAGCTTCTTCATCAACTCGAACACCGACAATATCAGATTCGGGAATATCAAACATTGGTTCGAGTAAAATACGTTCCTAAAGATAAAAAGAAAGACGATTAATTAAATAGATGAAATTAATTGAATTAAATTATGTACTAGTATTGATCGAAGACCACGAGCACCGGTTTTTCGGCGTAAAGCGTTCTTAGCTATTGAACGGAGAGCACCATCGGTAAAATCTAATTGAACCTAAAAATATTTTATAAATAGAAACAAATCGATATATGCAAGAAGTTTCGCTATGTCAACAGATATATTCGATTGAAGATAAATATCTGCAATTTTCAATAATTGACAGAGAAGACACTTCGGACGTCGTCTTTTTGAAATTGAACTTTCTTCGTTCAGTTACTGAAAACCGCAAGTCGCTAGATGTTACTGTTATCGATTTATTGAGCTTACAGTCACTCTTCTGTAATTCTAACGTGGACATTAATTTAGAGAGCAGTCTCCAAAATATAATTTGGATGAAATGTTAATAAATTGAAATAACCTACACTTGAAACCATGCAAGATTGAAATACGTAATAAAATAGAACTCTTTTAGATAAGAAGATACTAACAACGTATTTTGTTTCTTTTTTTTCTAATAGTGAATAGACTAGATTTTAATTAATACAAACGAGACTACTTGTATGATCATTAGCGAGTATATAAAAGTAACAAATAAAGACACAATCTGTCGAGATTTTTCATAGTTAATGGTTGTAAGTCAATAATTTATTTTTAGCAATAGAATACAATACAATTATTGATACTAATTCTACCGATTGTTCAACTATTACTATGATATAGATTATTAAATAAAAGACAGCGATATAAAAACAATATTTAACAATCCAGAAAATAAAGAGAAATTCTATCGATCGTCAGTATAACAAAACTTATCAATTGAAAATTTACACATTCATTGCATTTCGGTAGCAGCCACCCCTAAGTGACTATGTTGTTCAACAGTTATCACTAGCCATGCAAAGAACGTGGGCAAGTCACTAGCAGCTGCCTGTCTCGGATCGCCCATCCAATAGCATAGAGACTAGGATGTGACATACATTTGATCTTGTGATTAGTTAGTGTGTATGGAGAACTCAAGAACTTTGCAACAGATCGACCTTGTCTCCAGAGCTACAACTAGTATTATCTGTAGGGAAGATATCGGACTACTGGATCTGCCATTAGGCAACGGCTCATACTCTGAAGGAACCAAAAGGCAGGGATATTCTTCCTTCCTTCCATTGCATTTCATGTTCGAATAAAAGTTAGATAATTCATATTACCTTATCCATTTTAAACAAAGCTTGATATTGTGGTATATAAGCGTTACGAGGTTCAATTAATATCCGTACAAGCATATCTTCATTTAAACTATGAAATGGAGCTATTATTGGTAATCTACATGAATAAATAAATAAATAAATAATAATTAATAAATATTCATTCTTTTGTTATTATTACCTTCCGACAAATTCTGGAATCATTCCAAATTCAATTAAATCGCGAGCTTCACATTCTTGTAAATATTTATCACGTTCTAAGTTTTCTTCTTCAATTCTGGCATCATTATCATCATTTTGTTCAAATAAATCTAATTGTGCTGCACGACGACGTGATGGCGCTTCATTGGATGTTGTACCAAAACCAATATATTTTTCTTTTTTACGTCGGCTTATGATTTTATCTAAACCTGTATATGCACCTGATGCAACAAATAATATATTTGTTGTATCAACTTGTACTGTTTCACTGCGCATTTTTTTTGAATTTTTTTCCGGAACATTGACAATAGTACCTTCAAGCATTTTTAATAAAGCCTTAAAAATAAAGATAAATTTTAAAAGTATAATAAAAAAAAAAGATTGATATACTTGTTGTACACCTTCACCACCAACATCACGAAGTTGATGAATACCTGGTACACTACCAATTTTATCGACTTCATCCAAAAATATAATGCCTAGACAAAGAAAATAGATTAAGCATTATGGAATGTTTTCATTTAAGATTTCCTTTGTTATTCATTATTAGACATTAAATTCAAGATTTTAATGATATGAAATCATTGAAAAGATAGGAGATAATATTTCAACACAACAAGTCAGTACTAGTAATAAGATCGAAATTTCTCATTATAAAAGTAAATCAAAATTCTATTTAACTGAAGAAGATAAGAGATTCAGAGCTGCCAAGAAGTTACTTTTCTTTAGCCTGATCTTCAGGAACATGCTAAACCAAAATAGTTCAATTGATTCAATTACTTAATTCATATTCTTTTAGTTTGAAAAAAGCTAAACTACATATATAACTAGCTGTTCTACTTTTTCTAATACACTTTGAAATCATTTCAATCATTTACTTTTAAAATTCTTTCAAATACAACTCAGTCTATAATGATATCTAGCGTTCGAAATGGACCAAGACATTACTTTTAAGTAGACTCTGATGAAGCCAAATATTTTAGCCTGTCTTGACGATTTAGCAGTTCAGAATAAGTAAATGTTACTGAACTATAGCTTTGTTTGACGTCAGTTGGAATATGTTCGATACTATCGAAAGATAAATGTAGTACTTATACTTCTCATCAATTGACTTCTAAGATATCCATTAGTAAAATAAATGATTATTCTTCACATGTATATGCAAGGTCCAATAGATCTTAGCAGTGTACATTTCATTTAATAAAGTATGTTGGTAACATCAATTCTTGTCTAGATGATACATTTATGCATTTCGAATATTAAATCGAATCTTAAGGAAATGTTAGTGTCTAAGCTGAGATTTCATTCGGTCTTGGATTGATCTCGACATAGACGCACCATCAAAGAGTAATCAGTGGCAGTAGCTACATCTAAAATATTTTATCGATAGTCGAACGAAAGTTCAAGCATGTTTAGTATTTTATACGTGCTATCGAATCACACGAGTACCAATGGAACGCTGAATCATGCTAATTATTTATTGAAAACTATGCTTCTCATTTTTTTTTTAAAACATCTCCCTATTTATTGCCAACCTGGAATTATAATGCTGGCATGCCAATGGATCTAGGTGAATATCAGATACGATATTAGATTCAGTGCCAGTTTGGACGCTAACGTATATTTCCCAGTTTCATATGTTAATCATTCAATTGTTATTTATTACTCCAAATTCGCTAAAGTCATAGTTCTATCAAACATTTTATTTTTCAATTCGTAGCCTCTAAATTATCTCTCTCAAAACAAAACATATCAAATATGATAAATACATTTTCGCAGGATAAGTGTATTTCCTGAATATCTAAAATTATATATGAAAAGAAATGTCAATGTAAATTTTTTCAAACCTTGTTGACATCGTTCAACATTATAATTAGCATCTTGAAGTAATTTAGAAATAACAGATTCAACATCTTCTCCAACGTAACCTATTTACAAAAAAGATATTCTTTTATTCATTTATTTTTATTCTTTTGTTTTTACCCGCTTGTGTAAGTGTTGTACAATCACAAATAGCAAATGGTACATCAAGACATTTTGCAATTGTTTGTGCAAGTAATGTTTTACCTAGAAAATAAATAATTAATTTCAAAAAGAAAATCAATTAAAACTTTTTTTCGTTTGTATTTACCTGAGCCGGTTGGGCCAAGCATAAGGATATTACTTTTTTCAAGTTTAATATCGTATTTATCATTATTCAAAATATGACTTCCATGTTTCGATTCTTCATTATTATTCGAACCAATTGGAGGATTATTATTTGAACCATCAAGTGGTGCGGTATGAAACGGTACACCAATATGAAGGAGAAAACCTGAAAAATCATAATAGAAAAAAGTGTATACAATTTTTTTCACAAAGACGTCAATTTGTCAGTAAACTGTTCTGAAGACTTCAGCTCTAAAGAATATTTTCTTCCCGAGATATCAAATTTCCAAAAACCACTCATATTCTACGAAAACATGTTAGATTTTTCTGTTTTTTTGTGACGGTTTAGTACGTCAGGAAGAAAGTATTCTCTTGAGCTGAAATTTTCAGAACATTCTACTGACAAATAGACTTGTCTGTGGGAACAATCTCAGATCGAAATACCGTCATTCGATTTAATAGTATATACCGTGCCAGAGACTAAAATTATAGTAAAATACCTGTAACTCTCGACAGCAGGTTTAAGAGAGCTAGCCCTTTTGAGACTTTTTAAATCTCACTACAGTTTACCTTATGCATAGGATCAGAGTTGAAACGTTAGAAAAACAATCTTTAATCACCCTCCTCCCCCCCTCCCCGCGTTGGCTACTTTGGACTAATCCTGTTCAGATATTCAAATTCGCAGTGTTATTTATCAACTTTAAGTTTTTCACACTTCCTCTACCATTTCAGAAAAAGTCACGTGTATTGGCTTAACTACAGTAGAGATATATGAGTTTTTGTGACAAGTGACGTTTCGGACGCCCTGTATATAACATGTTTTTTTAAATTACGTTGTTGATTGGATAAATGTGTACTAAGATCATTCGTAGGTTCAGATGCGTTTTGTTGAGATTTTGTAGTGTTCGCCGATGGTAAATTATTATGTAAACGTTTATAATGATTATAAACCGCAACTGACATGACTTTTTTTGCATATTCTTGGCCAACAACATATTTATTAAGAAATTCATAAATCTAAAAGAAAAAGATTTATTTAATTTGTTTTTGTATAATTGAAAGATTTATAAAAAAAAACCTTTTTCGGTGTTGGTAATGGCTGCCGTTTCCTAGTTTTATCTTCTTTAATTTTTTTTGTTCCTTCATTTTCAGATAAAACAAGAAAAAAATGACTACATTTTTCACATTTTACAAATCTTGTTGAAGCTAAATATGAATGATACGGAAAAAAAAATATATATATTTATGTTATATTAAATAATAACTTACAGACAAGTTTTTCAATATGTGTACAAATGTCGCCACATTTTGGGCAAAGAAATGTAATTTTGCCTGAACCATCATTTCCACCTGAAGTTAAATGAAATGATCAAGAATTTAAGATCTTTAGTTTTTCTTTTATTTAAGAAAGTCAAGAGTATGAGTTCGCAACATGAAGGTATGCATTAATTGCAATAGATTTCGATTAAATGAATCTTAATTACTGAAAAAAAGATAGATTAATTGACTTTTTAAAGAAACGATAGAAATATATCAACATTTTAATATACTTTCACTAACATACATTGGAATTATTTGATGTTCTTTCGTTTTATACTCTCAATTTTATACTTCATAACTAATCAAATGTGATCTATTTGATTTAGATTGAGACTCGTAGCTGATCAATTTATAATCATCGATCAGTTGTTTATTGATATTGATAGTGTATATGAATTTAGTGTTATTGTTGCGAACAATCATTTTCGCGAAATTTTTATACAAAAAGAAATAAGTAATTAAAGAATATGATATCTCTTCGACTTTAAAATATGTTTTCATTTATTCCCTTATGTATTATTTTAATATTCCAATGAATGTATTGACTATTAATTCGTTTTTCTTTGACATTAAGAGTGTATCATAGACTTTTTCACACTCGATACTCAACTAAATTCCTTTGATTTCATTTGTTGATATTATAAATAGAGAATTTTTGTTCCATGTTTCATGAACCCTAGCTGACTTCATCGTTTTTATCCTACAATGTAATACGTATATACAACAACTTTTTCAAAGAGAATAGGAAAATGTATTTCATAGATATACACGATAGAAAAAAAAAATCCGCCTGTGTTATTATATCATAATTACTACCAAAAATGTGAAGCATAGAATTGCTCCAGACGACAATAAAGCACTAGCAACAAATTTCCGACTGTTGTGTAAGTTTACTTTGTCAACAGCTTTCAGTTTTAATACGATTTCTAACAAAATTCAATGATACATCAAAGTCATCTATCAGATAATGGTCCTTTTTTGGAACATCCATCAATATTGTACCGAGCAGAGATTAATTTAATTTTAACTAGTGAAACTCGCTAACCTCAACTACGAAGATTATGTTGGTCAATAAAGGGAAAATATTGACTACGCAAGATCGATAAGAAAAAGTAAATCTAAAGTTGACTAAAATTAAATTAAATCAAAGCTTATTATTCTGTATCAAACATATGAATAAAATGGAAAGAAACAAAACACAGCTGTGGATAATAATCGAGAAGTTCAACACAAATTATTTATTATTGATATGTAAAACTGAGCTACTTAAACTTTTGTAGATCGATTCAGTCAATGAATGTTATATTTCTTGTTTTTTGTTTTCTCTCTTAATTTTTCATTTATATTGACAAGATAATTCGCTTGAAAGCAACACACTTTTAATCTGATAGACGTCTAGGTAGAATGCTTTTGTACATATTCGTATTAGAATTGCATCATTATTAATTATTTCAGTTATTCTTTTCTATCATTATTGAAAATTTTCTTTGAAATGTTAAACAAAAAAGTTTTTAATTACCTTTGGAATTCTGTCCTATACCACGTATTGTATATGAATTATTGCTTGATCGTGTGAGTACACTACTTGATAATGAATATGTACGTAAATGCTGATATTTAGGTATAACTAAATTTCTTGATTGCTGCAAACAACAATTTATGAATACGTCTATTTTACAAAAAAATAATAAAAGGTCAATTATTTGATTAATATTTAAAAAAAAATATCAATACCAAATTCATAACGAAGAAATTTTCTCAATAGAATTTTTCGAACATACATAGATTGTTTCAGATCTAAGGGTTACAAGCTAAAATAAGGTTCTTATCTATGGTTTCTATATTTAAAAGTGTATTTACTGGAGTATAATCAAAGTACTGCAAAGAATCGTCAAAGTTTTCTTCCATTCAAATAGAACAATCAAAAGAGGGTGCTCGATGTCAAAAGATCGATGATTGGATAATGAAATCAACATAATATGATCTGGTTAAAGAGATAAATTGTTTCGAAATCGATTTGCTTCATTGCATCAATTGTTGTCTTTTTATTAATTAGAAAAAAATGTATAACAACAGAATGAATGTTCCTATATACAAGTATATCGTAGATTTAGTTTTTCAAAATTTGATTCTATTTTTCGATAATATAGTAATCTTCCATATCCTCAAGCAGCTCAACAACAATCTTTATATGGTCAAAGATTTCCTAATACTCTTTCACAAGTGAATATACTTTACTATTAAAGAGAAAAAGAAATTTTAAGATTTCTAATTTGTTCTAGCCACGAATGCCTCAATATGGAAATTATCCAATGTATTCTTCTATGCAGACTCAACAGCCATATACCGGTAAGTTTACGGACTTGAAGAATTTTAACTAAGTTTATCAAATACAAGAATCTAAAAAATGTTCTACCTTCTGATATAATATAACTAAACCAACACTATCGATGACTTTACAGAGAGAAGATTCTCTTACTTCAAAGTAGTGAACATGATTGAATTAATATTTTTATATAACAAAAGATGTGCATGTAGAAATTGACACATTTATTTCTTCTGAACTATGAATAGTTAATAATGAATTATAATCTACTTCTTGAGATGAAAAACACGTTCATGATTCAAGATTAAAACAAAATGGTCATCGATAATGAATTACAGCGTTTTTATTTCTAATTTACCAATATTCGAAATCCAGAACAACTAACAAGAAAATATAAAACATGTTCTCATAATTCGCTAATATCAGAATTTTTTTTTCTTTTCATGCTTTCAGATTCCATAAGTAAATATCTATAGCTTATCCATCACGCTCTAAATATTTATTCTGATTCCACCAAATAATATTCTTCTTCAGGCTATAATCATCACAATCAATCAGCTACTGAAATATTGCCTGCTTTCAGTCATCCACCCGAACCATTAATGGCTAATCATCATCCATCAAATATATCTCGACAAAATGTTATTTATCGTTCAGAAAATAATCTCTTGAATGCTAAAAATTCAACATGTGCATTTTATTGTGAAACATGCCGTATAGCATGTGGTGGACATGCTTCATATCAAGCACATTTAAATGGTTCAAAACATAAGAAAAAAGAAATTAGTTCTCTAAATCAACAAACAAATCAGAATACATTTCGATGTAATTTATGTGATATAACTTGTACAAGTTCTGATGCTTATAAAGCACATTTAGATGGAAGTAAACATGATAAAGTAATTGAATAATATTTTTTTTTTCTTTTATTTACAATCATAATTTTATCATTAGGCTGTAAAATTACATCATAAATTAGGTAAAATTATTCCAGAAAATGTTAATCAATCATTAGCACCAATTAATGAATCACAAACAGTAGTGACTAATGAAGAAAAGCAATCAAGTGAAAATAGTATAAAATTAATAGGTGCAGAATATATTGAAATATCATATGATGATACAAATACACCAAGATCTTATTATTGTAAATTATGTGATTGTAAATTTAATGATTCGAATACAAAAGATGCACATTTAAAAGGAAAACGTCATCGACTTTCTTATAAAGTAAAAAAAGATAGAATTTAGAAAATAATTTTCTTTTTCTTTTATTCTATTTGTAGAAAAAAGTTAATCCGAATTTCCAAGTTGATGATAATGATAATAATAAATCATTAAGTCCAAAACAACATGCAAATGAAACAAACGAAAATATGAATGATCGACAAATGATTAATAATAATAATAATAATAATAATCAAATAAATATTGATGATGATACTAAATGCTTAATGAAATTACATGAACAAATAATACCAACACAGAGTTTAGTAAGTAAAAATCATAATTTTCAGCACGATAGGATTGAAAAACCTACCTCTTAGAAATCGATTTTCCAGAGATTCTACCAAACTTCGAAGCAAAAGTTTTTATCTTGCCATCATTTAGTGATTCTGAAGAAGGACCTTCAGCGTTTAGCATTGGTTTTCAACTTCTCTTTCAGTCATACGAGAATTTTTTGTGTCCAGTTATTAACACTAGTTTATTTACTGATAACTCCTCTTAACAAAAGTTCCTAGTTCTGATTTTTTTAGGAAAGTTCATTATCTCGAGATGCACGTGTCTGAATTTTACAAAGTTGCGCCATTAACGAATGATTCTATTCATATAATTTTTGATAAAACGTGAAAAAGATTAGATCCGCATGTCGGAAATTATTATTGATTTCTAATTTAGTTTTAGTAAAACCATGTCCTAGAGGAAGAAATTTCATATATAAAACAAGAAAAAGAATCAAATCGGTTTGATCTTCTCTTTAGCGATTGAAATTGAAGCCTGAATTATGCAAGTGTTCCTGATTAAATAATATAAAAAAATCCTCAAATGATATCATATTAATTATTGATGGTGATATGGACGCATTCATTCAGATAAGAGACTTAGAAAAATAAAAATTGGACAGAAATGGCATGCCTTGCGTGAGTTATTCTCTTGAAGTAGAGTCAGACTACGATATAAAAACTGAGTAAGATAATACCTATGAAAGTTTATACTGTAAACATAGGATACTCATAATTATAACCAGGGACGGCGCGAAGAGGTTGGAGCAGGAGGGGGGGTCAGTCCTAAAATCGGAGAAAGTCAAAAAGTGTTCGCTAAACTGAAATTTTCTCCGAATCAAAATTTTGTAATATATTTCTCCAAAATCGGAGAAAATCGTCTACTCATTTTCTCCAAAATTGGATTTTTCTGGATTCATAGAAATATATTCAACACTATTGTATAAATTCG